>JAVLUX010000052.1:6820000-7080000 GCA_032164185.1 Moxostoma hubbsi | reverse complement strand
ATATGGGGTTGTACTAAGGCACTTACAATGGAAGTGAAAGGCGCAAATCCATAATCATTAAAATACTCACTGTTTCAAAAGTATAGCCATAAGACGTAAACTGTATGCATGTTAACAATATTTTAGTGTGATAAAATTGCTTAATTACTTTTTCTTTCAATTCTCTAACCGTAAGAACAATAGTTGTAGTGATAGTTGTCTTAACGGCAATACATCTATTCCTTGCATTCGTGTGTGTGTGTGTACTAGCATTCCTTTGGTTTTTATGGTATGTGTTTAATCAACAGTTAGCACTGTCCTTTAGAACTGCTACATGCCCAAGTATATAAAGTGCTTGTTGACCTAAACACAGTCATACCCCTGTTTAAAAAAAATCCTCATAGACCAGCCTGGTAAGGTTTACTGGTTTAATATGGTCTAGTTGGTCTCCCAGCCTGGCCATGCTGGTCTTAACTAGTCTTTGTTTCATTTCCATCCATTTAAAAATTCACCATTCTATCCTGACACCCTCTTTGTCCTCTTCTTGTGACCCAGTTCGTCCTCATTTGATGGCTGCCCTTTAAAGCCATGCCATGGCGTCATAATTTCATGAGGTCTTGCCGCTGAAGAAATTGAGCTGCTAGCTGCCACATGGCCTGTCAGTGCAGGGAAGTAAAAGATGAATGGCCTCTCGCAACCGCTGTGGTTAAAAATACCCCATGGCACGTACATCTGAGAAACAGGAAGGATTTGCTTTCCTCCTGCTAGCAAAGTAGCATTTGGCGCAGCCGCTTAGATGCTAGCGCTAAGGGGATTGATAAGTGTCTTGCCTAGCCCAGTTGACGTGTGTCTAATGGGGTTAACTTGCTAGGAGCTGTAGCTGGGTGCAGAGAGGGGAAAAAAGACAAATAGAAACAATCTTTTTAGCTTTGCTAGCTTTGCTCTCTGGTGTGACACTTCTGTGTTTAGCGATGTGGTTTAGCATTTAAGTGCAGCTGCTTAGAGTTATCCGTATGGATGATTGTGTATCTAAAGCCTTGCTGATGCTGCAGGCTAGTAACAGAAAAGGAGATATGTTATCACTTGTGTGGCATGTGTGTGAGGTGCTAAAACATTTTCTTTTCTTTTTGAAGATAGGCTTATTCATTATGGATCCTTGTGGTTATTTTTGAAGTTGTGCAGCAGAAAGCTCAATTCAAGCAGAGCTTGTAACATATATTTAAAAATGTACTACTCGTTTAACACTAGGGAATGCGCAAAACTAGATCTTTTCAAAATAGACTAGTTGTGGGTTGTCCAAATGACTAGTTTATTAGTCAGTCTTAAAGAAAGTTTGATGGAGTGCAATAGAATAGAACAGAATGCAGGGGAGCCAAGAAGCATTTCTTAGGGGGCGTTCGCATAGAAACCTTTTTTCAAATGTTGCCTTAAAACCGCAATGCTCATGCTTCGTGAAAAAAACCCCATTGAGATTCAACACAATGGCCAACATTTAAAAAATTGACTCAAACTGGTATTAATGAAAAATAGACTTGCTCTGAGAACACAGTTTAACCTCATCTAACCTTCATTATGTACATGACCACTTCCTGGTATGTATGCTAGTGTAGTTTTATAGTGCTTAAATATATTGACTTGCTTATGCTATTTTTTATTAAAAAAAAATAAAAATTATTGGACTTTTTAACCTTATGGTTTGTGTGATTTAGCCCTTGTGACAACTTCCTTATGTGACAACTAGTCCTGGTCTACGCTGTACATTTCAGTTTGCATTTTCATCCACCTTGTGGACAAAATGTCAGCCGTAGTGTCAATGCAGATATAATCTGATTGAAATGTGTCATTATCGTTGCCATTAACACTCTGAAGAGAGTATCGGCTCATCATAGGCTGTCAGAGTGGTTGTATAATCAAGCACATTTGCCTGAAGTCCATTGATTCTGATCTGACTAATCACACATTCAATTGATAAATTATTCAATTAATTTGTACAGCTATTCCATCCACTACCAGATATAGCCATCGTCCTCATAATTAGAAGAGGACATTTGAAAATGTTCGATGCTTGTGGTTATTGAATAGAAACCCCAGGCCATTTACAAGAAAACGTCTAGGTTACGTATGAAACCTCCGTTCCCTGATGGAGGGAACGAGACGTTGTGTCAAAGAAGCAACAGTAGGGGTCTCTCTTAAGCGCAGAATATGCCTCTGATCTATGAAAAAAGGCCAATGAGAAATTGGCAGACAGTATTTGTATACCCCGCCCCCGGACATACGGGTATAAAGGCGAGGAAATATGTCGAATTCATTCAGGATTTTTCTGAGGAGCCGGAAATGGTCCAGCCACAACAGTGGCTCGGCTCAGCGACATGGCCGGGAGGACACAACGTCTCGTTCCCTCTATCAGGGAATGGAGGTTTACATACGTAAAGTAGACGTTCCCCGTCTGTCCCAAAAAAGTTGTTGGAATCCTTCTGGTTACCCTAACGTGGCCGGGAGGACACAACGTCTCATTCCCTCCATCAGGGAATGGAGGTTTACATACGTAAACTAGACGTTCCCTGTCTGTCCCAAAAAAGTTGTCAGAATCCTTCTGGTTACCCTAGACAGGGGAACAAGGCGACGCTTGCCAACCTGGGAACGGGCCGAGCCTGTGTGGGGCTCTTTTCTCTCTATGTTTTTCCGCATAGAGCAAGAATGGCTGGGGCCCTTACACGCATCAAGGGAAGGGGGTCTTACCCAGTTTCCTATTCTTTCAGGGAGAAAAGAACCTGCTGAGGCCACACCTGCCCGAAAGGGGGAGGTAAATGTGGCAAATACATCACATGGGTTTTTAGGTGGCATGTGGAAAGTGGCACAGTGGTAGATCCAGCCTCGCTAGGAGGGGGGAGTTGCTACAACACGGCAACCGGAGGGCAGCTGGGACTGCCTAAGGGAGACGCGGGTCCACTCGTAAGGGGACCGTACCGTGGACAATACACACAGGGGTTCACACAGAGTCCACTGTGGAGCACCATTCCAGTACAGGTTAGATTAAGTACCCGCAGTGGATTGGGTCGGCGAGTTCCTCCGCTGAACTGCGGACCCAAAGGGCTAGGGAGGAATCATCTAGGGATCCGAATGAGTGGGATCTCCTGGGAGAGAAAGAACACAATTTTATCTCGAGCGTGGGAAAGGGCGCCAGGTGCAAGCGATCCACCCGGTCAGTCTGTCAGCGTGTTACCAAGTTCTACCGGCTCGTACCTAATAAAACACGGGATGATACTGACTCAACCCGGAGATTGTAAAATCTTGCAAAGGTATTAGGTGTTGCCCAACCCACTGCTCTACATATGTCTGCCAGGGAGGTGCCCCTGGCCAGTGCCCACGAGGACGCAACACTCCTTATTGAGTGTGCTCAGGGGGGCACAGCCTGGGTGTGATAGGCCAATGAAATGTCGTCCACGACCCAGTGCTAAAGCCTCTGTTTGGAGACAGTGTTCCCTTTCCGCTGTCCGCCAAAGTGCTGTCCAGAACATCTAAAGCTCTGCGTGCAGTCCAAGTAGGTACGCAAAGCACGTGCAAAGACGGGGCTGGGTCTGCCTCCTCCCAGGACAGAGCTTGCAGGTTCACTACCTGGTCTCTAAAGGGCATGGTAGGAACCTTGGGCACGTAGCCCGGTCACAATCTTAGGATTACATATGTGTCTGCCAGACCAAACTCCAGGTAAGTGTCGCTAACAGAATGCTTGCAGGTCCCCGACCCTCTTGATGGAGGCAAGCGTGATCAGCAGGGCAGTCTTAAGAGAGAGGGCCCTGAGTCTAACTGATTCTAGCAGCTCAAAGGGAGGTCTCTGTAAGGCCCGCGAGGACCACTGAGAGATCCCAAGAGGGGAACAGGCTTGGCCGGGCACCTCTTAGGAACCTGATGATTAAGTCGTGCTTACTCAAAGACTTGCCGTCTACTGCGTCGTGGTGGGCAGTGATAGCAGCAACATACACCTTTAGTGTGGAAGGGGACAGCCTCCCCTCCAGCCTCTTCTGCAGAAATAAAAGCACTGACCTAACTGCGCACCTCTGTGTGTCTTCAGCCCGGGAAGAACAAAAATTTGCGAACAAGTGCACTTCAGGGTGTAAAGTTGCCTGGTAGAGGGGGCTCTAGCTTGGTTGATCATGTCTACGATGGCAGGTGTTAGACCAGCTAGATCTTCCGCGTCCCGTCCAGGGGCCAGTCATGGTGGTTCCAAAGGTCTGGGTGCAGATGCCAGAGCATGCCCCATCCCTGAGAAAGAAGGTCTTTCCTCAGGGAAATTCGCCAGGGAGGGGCTGTCGCGAGGAGTACGAGGTCCGAGAACCAGGCCCGGGCCAATAGGGAGCTACTAGGGTGACTTGTTCCCCGTCCTCCCTGACCTTGCACCTGTGCAAGAAGGCTCACTGGGAGAAATGCGTACTTGCGCAGCCCTGCAGGCCAGCTATGTGCAGCTGTTGCCTCGAGCACAGACGGGAGTCAGCGAACGTGCTGGGGGGCGGGTGGTATGAGGGGGCGTACACGGTGGAGCAGCACCCGCTGCCATCCCCAGATCGTCTCCATCACCAGCCGCATCATCATCAATCCCATGGGAAGAAGGAGCAATGTGGGGGGCAGCTGGTGTGGTGTGCTTTCTATTGAAATCGAGACTCGCAACTCACTGCAGACACAACCATTGGCTCCGAAGAAAATTTCTGAATGAATTTGACGTATTTCCTCGCCTTTATACCCGTATGTCCGGGGGCGGGATATGGAAATACTGTCTGCCAACTTCTCATTGGCCTTTTTTCATAGATCAGAGGCATATTCAGCGCTCAAGAGAGACCTCTAGTGTCGCTTCTTCAACACAACGTCGAAGTGAGCGACAGACAGGGAACGAGTGCTATAAATAGCTAGATATGGGGAGATGTTGTCGTCAGTGTCTAGGAAGAAATGACAAGGGTAAAGGAGAAAGTAGGGTGATTTGTTGACTAATAATGACAGAAAATTCCCTTTAATAATCTGACGAAGCCATTTAATTATCTTTTTTCCCTTCTTTTTTTTATTTAAACAAGAGGGTTGATTTTATGTGGTGGTATGGAAAATATTTGCAAGTAGTTTTGAGGTGGGATATGGCAAGCCTAATCTCATCTGTGGCTAAACACAAATACAGAGACCCCTTTAAACACACATGCACACACACAAAGGCCCCTCTGTTTGCCTGTGTTTGTGCACAATAGCATGCCACACTTGATTTAAATCAGCAAGAGCTGCATGTGTTATCAAAACACGGGCACAAACCTCTCCATTCCACGAGTAACACGACCAGCAGGCATAAACTGACACATATCGCATTAGCTCAGTTTGGAGATGAGGGCGTGGTCGAGCGCACTTCTGGGGAGAGAGAAAGCAGTAAGAACATCCACCTGAGATGAATTGTGACTAATTACTGTCTCTATGTTCCCAGTGAGAGTTGACAGTCCACAGGAAGAGAGGCTGATGCACACACACAGAGATTGCGTGGCTATTAACAGCGTTGTTTTATGTTGGCTGAAATGCAGTATTTTGTGTTGTGAAGCCACGACCCCAGCAGCAACGAACCCCCATGTGACACTGGCAAAGATGGGGGCGCAAGATGACCAGAGGCCTTTCTGGAGCACTTTGAGCACACAGCCCAAGCTCTGGAATGGCTGTGGGTGCAATGGGCAGTCCACCTACCGCTGCTGACAGGGGAGGCCTAACTCACAGCCCAACAGCTCCTGGTCAACAAACTTCTGAGGTACCCCAAGCTGAAGAAAACCATCCTGCAGCGGGTCAGCCACAGTCCCAAAGAGCATCGCCAGTGGTTCCGATCCCTTACACTAAGCTTACACCGTTTGCCTTTGCTCAACAGCTCCGTGATGCCTGCCGTGAGTGGGTGCTGGCTGAGGAGCCCAGCGACGTCGGGGGTGTCATAGATCTTGTGGTACTGGATCAATTCATCTACCTACTACTGAAAGGTACTGCGGAGTGTGTCCAGTACCACCGACCGGTATCGCTGGATAAAGCAGTGCAGTTAGCGGAGGACCATTTAGCGGCATACCAGGGGATAGTGCATCACGCTCTCACTCTCTGTGGTCCCTCCCCCTCCCCTCCTTTCCAACCTATCCCGTTCCCCTGGAACTAACACTCCTGTCTCTCTCTACCCATTCTTCCTCTCAGGTGGATGTCCTTACCACTTTCTCTCTCTTCAGACGGGCGCTCGACCATGCCCTGCTTGGCCAGATCATGTGTTGACTTGGTTGAGACAGTCTTCTATTAATATTACAAATTCTCATATGTTGACATGATGGTCTATCTCCTTTTCAGTTACACTTATAGAATGATAAATAATCAAATCCAAATCTTGCTACAATGTTGTCATTATTTGCATGTCCATGCATTTAAGATGGTTTATTCTGACTTGGGTAGGTAATGAGCTAGGTAGGCATTCTTGCTTTTTGTAAACCTTCAGTGTAGTCAAATGGTTCCACACAGATGTGAAAAGCCCACACTTGTTGATCCATTATCAAAGAGGGAATCTAAAGTACAGACTGCAGGAAGAAAATCAATACCTACTGAACTAACAATACTTGGAGGTCAAACTGTAGAATTCACAGTCACTGCATCACCTGTTTAACAAGATTGCCGATATTGGCATGGGATAAATGGTGCAAAGCCTTCATCTGAGGCTGACTCACATGCAACATTACAGTGTTAAAACTACTGACAATAAACCATTCCTTCATTAATTGCATTTCAGACATGGTTAAAATGAATAGCCAGATTTCTTGGAAAAAACTTGATAGTCGATGTGGGTTGTTCTGCATCCAGTAGAAAAAATATTTTTTCAGGGATGTCTTTAGGTTCATATGTTTTCGGTACCAATCCTTTCTGAACAATCCTGTGAAACCAACTTAAGGTGTTATCTGTGTCCAAAATGGTTAACTGGCTCTGGTGAGCCAGCCCAATCAGCTAGTAGTCCAGCTGGTCAACCATTTAAACCAGCTTGGAGCAGATAAGATCCAGCTCAAGGTGGTCACTGTGTTTTGAAACATGGTGGCTGGTTTCTGTCTGGTCTAAGCTTGGTATTAGCTGGTCCAAGCTGGTTTAAATAGTACCATTTTGGTCAAGGAACCTAAAAAACCCTTGTGGTGGTCAAACTGTTTTTTTTTTTTTTTTTTTTTTGGAATATGATAGTCAGTTTGGTCCTGCTATATGCCAGCTTATGGTGGTCATTGTGTTTTTGAACATGGTAGCTGATTTATAACTGGTTATAAATTGCTCCAATCTGGTAGTTGGGTCATACTGGGAGAAAAAAAACAGCCCAGTTTGTACCAGCTTAAGGTGGTCAAGAAGGTAGAAAAAAGTAGCATGTTTGTTGCTGTTACAATCTCAGCCATGTCAGCCCCACCATTTGATAGTCAAGCTGGCAACCACCTAAACTACCTTGGACCACCTAAAAACACTACTTAAGATGATCACAGTGTTTTGGAATGTGGTTGCTTGTTTCTGGCTTGTCAAGGCTGGTTTAAACAGTGCCACCATCATCAAGGATCCTGCGGGAATATAGCTTATAATAGCTTATGGTGGTCAACTGATTTTGATAACATGTTTGTTCCTGGTCCTAGTTCCCACAGCTGGTAGACAAGCTTGTCAATGACCTAAACCAACTTGGACCAGCTAGAGCCACCTCAAGTTGGTTGCTGTGTTTTGAAACATGGTGGCTGATTTCTGGCTGGTCCATACTGGTTATTATCTGGTCCAACCTGGTTTAGGTAGATAAAGGTGGTCAGGTTGTTTTTTGTTTGTTTGTTTGGAATATGGTAGCTGGTTTGTTGCTGGTCCAAGATGGTCAGCCAGATCAGCCAGGTCGGTCCCACCCACTAGTAATTGATCTGGTCAAACACTTAAATCAGCTTGGACCAGTGAGAAGCCATTTTACGAAGGACATTATGTTTTTGAACATGGTAGCTGGTTTATGACTGCTCATAAACTGGCCCAAGCTGGTAGTTTGGCCATATTGGGAGACAAAATAGCTCCAGTTATACTGGCTCAAAGTGGTTAAGCAGGTAGAAAATGGTGGCATATTTTTTGCTTGTCCAAGATGGTCTACAATCTCAGCCATGTCATCCCCACCAGCTGGTAGTTGAGCTGTAGTCGAGCTTGGACCAGCTAAAAACCTGCTTAAGATGTTTGCTTTGATTTTGAACATAGTTGCTTGTTTCTGGCTGGTCCAAGCTGGCCCAAACTAGAAACTAAATTACCTATGAAACATAGTATCTGGTTAGGCACATGGGGGCTGGGGGGCTTTTTACATGTTAACTATGAAAAATAGTATCTGGTTAGGCTAATATGTAGTCCGCAATGTTCATTAGCTGGTTCAAGCTGATTTAGATGGTTGACCATCTGGAATACTACTATGGTAAAGGGCACATACTGAGGAAAAAACAAACCCAAAAAAATTTGGAACTGTGACGAGGAGGAGGACATGGCCAGGCCATGATGGACCATACACGGAGCTGAATAAGCTGATCAGCAGGAGAGCAAGAAAAAAGGGCAGCACGTGGCCGTGCTGCGTGTTTGTTTATATTGGTATTAAGTTGAATTTGACATTAAAAGTTTGTTTACTGATGTTTACCTCCTTGCCCATTCTTATACTCTTACAAGAACATGTTAGCCTGCTAGTCTAAGATGGTCTATCAGCTCAGCTTGGTTACCATCAGCTGGTAGTTGAGCTTATCACCCTCTCAAAACCAGCTTCAACCAGCTAGAAATCAGCGAAGATGGTCTCTGTGTTTTTAAAGATTGCTGCTAGTTTATAGCTAGACAATAGCTGGTTAAGGTGATTGACAAGTTGGACTACTATCATGGTAAATGGCTGTACTGGAAAAACATTTGTACCAGCTTAAGGTAGTAAGGCTTTTTTGCTGGTACAAGATCTACCCTTTAAGCCACGTCCCCACTAGCTGGTAGTAGAGCTTGTCAACCACCTAAACCAGCTTGGACAACCTTAATTGGTATAATTTATTATTATTTAAATTAATTATTTATTTATTTTCCAACAGGGAAACAACCCTAACCACCTTGGGCTAAAAATAAGCTATTATGTTTCAAAACACAGCAACTACCTAAAGCTGGTTTTACTTAGATATTTCAGCAGGGAAATCAAATGCATCAAAACGAATAACATCCTTTAACACGTGATAGTAGAGAATAAAGGCAACACCTGTTCCAGCCTTGCACATGTCTGTAATCTTTTCTCTGCATTAAACGTGCATTTGACATGGCAGGATTGATTCTCTGCTCTTAAGGGAGAATATCTACATGCTTGAGAATCTCACTTTTCCGGTGTGAAAATTTCTACATTTCAATCAACAGGCAGTTTGCGCCTCTCAGTTATGTATAACACTTGTGTATAAAAAAAAAAATCAAGCCTCAAAAAGTCCTGTCAAAGGAAATAAGATGCTTATTTGGAAATAAGATGCTGCTTCATAGCGCTGCTCCAAAATAAACTGGCAGGAGATATTTACTATTATGCTTATTAATTATGTGCATCTGATATGATAGAAAACATTGTCCAGTGTGAGACACATGGTGCTCTTTCAAATTGGACCTCTGTCTTTAAAACAGAACAACTTTCCTTTATCACAAACAAAACACATGCACCCTTTCCAGAGCAATGGTGTAAACCAGCCAAAAAATTTTATTGCCATGCAGTCTCTTTAATGCTGCACTATACCATGGGAGAATAAAGTTAAAAAGAAACTCACCACTAAAATTATATCCTTGTCCATTGTATACGAACCACCATCCATACAGATGTCAGTACCAAACTAAGCAACTTCCTATTGGTCAAAGTGACAAATTCACATGTCAAATGAAGTCAAGTACCAAACTTGAACTCCACGCAAAACCCGCAAGGGGAAATTCTTCACCACGAAGACCATCATGCAGAATTCATGACTGGTCAGCTTCCCACTGAGATGTCTATATTTAGGCCCATAGAATTTCACTGTGCCAAGGTAAATGTGAACATGCCTCAATTATCAGAACTATCCCCATTTTTCCTCCCAACCCCCTCAATTTCTGACCCTGGTCAGAACTATATGTTTAATAATAAGTCATAAGATGGGAACATGAAAATTCACTGCATAGTAAAAATGAGCCAGGACTCTTTTTGGATTCCCCTGACGGGGTTGCATTGTTCTTGAGGGTTCTTTTTTTGCAGCACGAATAGAAAACAAGGCCTAATTCTGGCAGGGTTACAAATGGCAAACGTATATTCAGCCATGGATTAAATCCAGGGATGGTGTTTGGAATCCAGAGGCTTAGCCATGTATCTGCCTGTGCACTGACAGGTGTGGGAGAGGCATTCCAAATATGGGCCCGGGTGGTAATCTAGTTGCATGACTGCACTTAAGAGAGATGGTCCAAGAAAAGTCATTCTGACAATGAATCTTCAAACGGCAGCCTGTGCTAAGGTGAATACTGATTTGTTTATGGCGTGTTGGTTTTGTTTAGCAGTTGTTCAGTGTGGTGATCTAAGACCAGTGCATTGGCCTTACTCGCAGTGCCAGATGTTGGCATTTGGGCCAACTGTGAATGTTTTACCCACTCACAGTTCAAATAGGAGGTAAAGTGCAGGTATAACTAGCTAGCCTAGCTAGTTTCCCTTACCAAAATTGAGAGTTCGTGGCAAACTTGCCGCAAATTGTCAAGCTTTGCTGCATGTTCACCACTACTGGCGAAGAGCTGCAAACTTCTGGCAAACAATTGCAGTGAATTACAAGATCATTTGCATGTTAAAATATTTAGTGGCAAATTTGGTTGAGTTGAAATTGGTGGAGAAGAGGGGTTAGATGAAAAGTGCTCGACGGAGTGTGTTAACCAGCTCCAGGATGGGTTCTGGACCTGCTGGGTTCATGGTTTTGTATTAGTACTGGTATCCTGTGACAGTAACCCAGACTCGAAGATGGTGGTGAACCTAAATGGAGGTATTTATTGGAACAAACACAGACAGCAATTAGCAGGTGAGTGAAGAATGAGCAGATCGATTCAGGAACAGTCAACAGTACTTGATGGTGGTTATTGTATTTGCAGGTTGGAGTATTACTTGGGTTTGAGAATCACACTAAGGGAAGGAGACGCAGGAATAAACTTCAGATTATCGCTGGAGAGGAATCATTGAGGGAACACGCTGGAATAGCATCTGAAGAGTCAGGTAAGTAGAAGGTAAGTGAGTCTGCATACTGCAATGATACGAGAGTAGAGAGTTATATAGAGGAGCTG
This sequence comes from Moxostoma hubbsi, assembly GCA_032164185.1. Classification (NCBI taxonomy): domain Eukaryota; kingdom Metazoa; phylum Chordata; class Actinopteri; order Cypriniformes; family Catostomidae; genus Moxostoma; species Moxostoma hubbsi. The sequence continues at coordinate 7,068,726 of JAVLUX010000052.1, read as the reverse complement.
ACTGACACAGTGATTGGAGGCGGGTGAGAGTAAGTATTCAGGGGAGTGGGAAGGTTGAGTGTTTGTGGCAGGAAGGTCAGGTGGATCCGTGACAATATAAAATAATTGCAAACACAAAACAAGTTTAATATATATATATATATATATATATATATATATATATATATATATTTGGCAAATATATGTGTGGCACAGTTATTGGCACCCTTTTATTCAATACTTTGTGAAACTTCTCTTTGCCAAGAAAACAACACTGAGTCTTCTCCTATAATGCCTAATGAGGTTGTAAAACACATGGCAAGGGATTGTAGACCATTTCTCCATACAGAATCTCTCCAGATCCTTAAAATTCTGAGGTCCACGCTGGTGGACTCTCCTCTTTAGTTCACCCCACAGGTTTTCTATGGGGTTCAGGTCAATGGATTAAGATGGTCATGGCAGAACCTTCATTTTGTGGTCAGTGAATCATTTTTGGATTGATTTTGATGTGTGTTTTGGATCATTGTCCTGCTGGAAGATCCAACCAAAGCCCATTGTAAGCTTTCAGGCAGAGGCTGTCAGGTTTAGATATTTTATCTGTATTTGATAGAGTTCATGATACCATGTATCAAAAAAAGACGTCCAGGACCTCTGGCATAAAAACAGCCCCACAACGTTAAAGATACACCACCATGTTTAACCGTGAGCATGGGGTACTTTTCCATATGGCTCCCTCTCTTTGTATGCCAAACCCATCTCTGGTGTTTGCTGCTAAAAAGCTCTTGTAGAGGGAAAAATGGAAAGGAGGAGGCGAGAACCGGCTTGACAATATAAATTATATTTATCAGCCTTTATCCCTCTCGGAGGCTTGATTATCCTGATAAGGGACCAGGTGTGCCTTCTCAGGGGATGATAAGGCACACAAGGAAGGCAGGTCATCCCCGCCTTCCTTGACCTGGGAGGATACAGGAGGATAAAAAACAAAATAGGCAAGGGAAAAGCCAACACAGAGCGACAGATAGAGTGAGAGGAGAGAGAGAGAGAAAAAAAAACTCCCTCACCGGTTCTCTGATGCACCGTCCCGTGGTCCCCGATCACTCCTCCTTAGGCAGACGGCAGACGGTTCTCCCAGAGCGGAACGGAGTCAGACTGACCCCCAGTGGACAGAACGAACCTCTGCATTCTCGGTGACCAGTGGGGACACTCCTCCGCCCCTGGCAGTGGCCCTACCACTCCAGGCGGTCAGGGAGTTGCTTCTCTCCTCCCTTCACGGACGGCGGTCTTCTCAACCCCTCCGCATTTCTGGGGGACAGCAGGGCACTCCTCCGCCCCTGGCAGCGGCCCCTTCGATCAAAGCGGTCGGGTAGTCCAGTCCCCATTTGCCTCACGGATGGTGGCCGTTCTCCACGGTACAGCAATGTCGAGGACTCTGCAACGGGCATCCCTCCTCCCTCCCAGGTTTTGGTAGCACTGTAAAGGGAACAAGGGAAAGGAGGAGGCGAGAACCGGCTTGACAATATAAATTATATTTTAATGGAGAACTGAAGTTAAAAGATACAAACACACACATATGGCGGACAGCTGCCCGTATAGGCTCTCTCTGTGTCGCACCACCGTCCGCAGTCGGCCTTTATCCCTCTCGGAGGCTTGATTAGACTGATAAGGGACCAGGTGTGTAGAATCACGTCATGGCCCTGCCCTGCCCTGTCACAGCTCTATTTTCTTTTCATCTGACCATAGAACCCGTCCCATTTGAAGTTCCAGTAGAGTCTGGCAAACTGAAGATGCTTGAGTTTGTTGATGGATGAGAGCAGAGGCTTTTTTCTTGAAACCCTCCCAAACAACTTGTGGTGATGTAGGTGATGTCTGATATATATATATATATATATATATATATATATATATATATATATATATATATATTATTTTTTATTGTTTTTTACTTTCTGACCCCAAAACCCAACAAATTTCTGCAATTCTCCAGCTGTGAAACTTGGCAAATTTTTGGCTTGTGTGTTAATTTATATTTATACCTTTGTAATGGCCCAACAATTTAATATTCCTAGTCACCCAAGTGTACAAATTTTTTTTTTAAATATGAATGGCATTATACTTCAGAAATATTTTACTATTGAAATATTACTACTAAGAATTTCTAGGGAGACCAATAATTGTAACAGCTATGTTTTGGAGGAAAATATTTATTAAATTATGACATTTTTCCCTCCTTTCAATTATTTTAATTTAATTAAAGGATAGCTTTTTGTGAATATTTTTAATGAAAAATAAAAATGGAAAACCATAAAGACATTTTTTTTACAGACTTCTTTGCTCATATTTGCCAAGGGTGCCAATATTAATGGAGGCCACTGTATGTATGTGTGTGTGTGTGAGTGTGTGTATATATATATATATATATATATATATATATATATATATATATATATATATATATATATTAGTTTGTGTGTATACTTCACTTCGCAGCCCTCTGCTTACCCGACTGAGAGAATGAAGGTGGCTTACCGCCATGTGGGACAACAAATGCCCTTGTTGCACCTTGTTACTGGATTTCATTACAAGGCCATTCCCCCGTAGCTGTCTGCTTCCACTGTCATCCCTGCCACTGCCTATGTTCCTGGCCACGAGGGCCATTTCCATGCTTCAGCCAGCATCCACGCCTGCCACGGCCAATAAGCCAATGCCCACGTCTGCCACACCCAATGAGCCAGCGCCTACATCTGCCACAGTCAATGAGCCTGTTCCTGAAGACTCTCCGTCCCAGAGCCAATGCATGAAGCCTCACCCGTCCCAAAGCTAGTGCGTGAAGCCTTGTCTCTCCCAGAGACATTGCCTGAAGCCACCATAGTGCCAGCATTCTTGGTAGACCAGAAGAGGAGGTGAAGGGCTCCTTTTCCCCATTCGCAACCGCCATTGCCGAAGTCCATGGAGGTCGTTCACCTGTCCCTGTCTGTGTTCTCAGCCACAGAGTCTGTTCCCCTGTCACTGACAGTTCTCACAGCCACGGAACATGTTCCCTTATCACTACCAGAGCTCAGGGTAGTTGCAGCTGCCAGTGCTCATGGCCATGGTTGGGGTTCTGCCTGATGGGACCGTGACAGTACCGCCCTGCCTCAGTGTTTTGTGTACCCCTTTTGTGTGAGCTTTCCGGTGATATCATGTTCCTGTCAATCTGTCAGGTTGGGTTTTGTCTGACCAGGACCATGACATCATCGTCCCTTGTCTGTTTTTGTCAAAGCATGTTTAATTTTTGCCCTCACCTGTTTCAGTTGCCACTGGCTTTCTGAATCAGCATTTCCATGGGAACCCTGATTGATTCCATGGGAATGCTGATCATTACAACCTTCAGCTGGGAGCGGCACCTGACCTATGTTTGTTCCCTGCTTATTTTTATACCCTCGTGTGTCATGTCCAATGTCATATCATTGTTATTGTTACTGTGAGTGCCAATGAGAATGTTTAGTGCTGTGTTGTTCCAGAAGTGTGGTTACCTTCTGCTTTGCCTGTGATTGTTGCCCAGTTCCTGTCGAGGAGGATTACTCGGTCTGCCCGCGTGTCAGGGGACAGACATTTCCTGGGCTTGCTTAGTTTGAAAAGAGAACTTTGTATATATTATTAATTATATATATATATATATATATATATATATATATATATATATATATATATATTTCAGCAAAGTATTTGGACACCAAAGCCACAACATTATAAAATATATTTTAAATGTGGCTTACATGTCCAAATACTTTTTGGGGCCACTATATACTGTATTACACAACTGTGATATACAATACTCATACCAAGATGTAAGAATTTGGTTATACCACCCACCTCAACTGTTTAACCTCCCTCTTCCTGCATAAATCGTAACTGACACCAAGATCCTTGTATGATTTCATCATTTGTTCCTGCAGATTTACAGTAACATCTGTGTTGGGTCTTTCTCGCATGCCTTGAATTTAATTGTGCTTTTTATAATTACTGCACTTGCAACAGAAGCGAAAACTCAACTCCCTCCAAGTAGTTGCAAACAGCTGAATAAAACACAGATGGTGTGTTTTATATAACCAGTTGCAAGCACAAATGGAACAGCTAACTACTCCAGTCTTAGCAAGCAGAAAAAGTCTTCAGAAGAGCCAGGAAAATGTAAAACTGGCTGTAAAATCTTGCCATCCCTGAGCTTTCAATAGAGACAATTTAACCCAACATTCGTTGTGATTGATTTAACTGTACTGTGCAAATTCATACCTGGTGGCACCAGTTAACTCACTAAAATTCTCTCAGGCGTTATGTAGCTGATTCAGGCTACAGTTCAGAATCCATTTGCAAAGTTTATTGAGGGAAGATAACATCAGCCAAGGAAGACAAATCCAAATTGAAATCCAATATTGTAAAATAAAAATCAGGCGAATGTATAAAAGCAGGCTGACCCAATATTCTCAGAATGAGAATGCTAACAAAATGCAATTGGCATAAGAAGGCAAGAGCTCACAATGAAATACAGAAAAGAGGAAAGAAATATACATAACTCATAATTGACAACACTGTCATAGCATCCCTTATAAAAATTGAGACTTCATGGCAAATTTGACACAATCTTGCCGCAAATATGGCCGCAAATGTTTGCCATAAGTTTGCAGTTCTTCACTGGTAGTGGTGAATCTACAGCAAACCTTTGGCAACAATGGACAATTTGCCGCAAATATGTCAGAACTCTAGATTTTTTGCAATCAATTTGTTTTCTAAACTGTTTTAGTTTAAAAGCTTAAAGTACTGTGTAATGTAGAGAATTTTCTTAACGCTCCATTTTCAGTGGAGAAAATTTCTGTTCCGGTGTGGTTGAGAGTTGTAAACATAGCAAAATCAGTGGCCCCATTTACACCTTGCATTAACGTGTTTCATAACCAGATAGTATCTGGATTTTCTTTAGCTGGATTGTATTTATAACTTTCAGTTAAATGCGTCTTTAAATGCGATCAAAAATGATCTGTGCAAAGCAGAAAATGCTAGCAAATTTTATGATATTCATCTCATGTTCTGTGCTTTGGAAGAGCTAAATATGCTTCACATCTGAAACACGTGGGTGAAGCCTGGTTTTACGTGAGTGTTGCGTGAGCCACAAAGTGATTAGAAAATGGTAGAAAAGAATGAGCAAGTGGGGACGTGAGGAGGGAAAATACATATTTCAAGTGTTAATGGAATACTGTTAATTGTTCGGGTGACAAGATGGCAAAAACACACAACACGGCATTTAAACAATGGATGACTGTAGCGCTTCACATAATTAATTACTTACGTAGTTGTATCCAGATAATGAAAATGCATTTGCATTTACACCTTCTTTGAATGTGGTCAATCCATTGCTATGAATCTTGGGTGCATGTATACTTGTCATTTAATGTGGTCAAGTGCAATCTGATTGTGTTCTGATCACCGAAAAAGCATACTAGTACAAGGTGTAAATGGGCTAAGTGAGTTTTAAAAACTCAGTTTTCAGTTCCCTGTCTGTCGCTCATCATGCATCTCCTCTTTCCACGGGATTGAGGACGACTCAGCTGGCGATGGAGGCGATTTGGGGATGGCAGCAGGCTCGGTTTTGCCAGGTATATCCCCACGAACCACCCTATGGCACCTCCCTAGCAGACATATGCAGAGCAGCGGGCTGGGCAACACCCAATACCTTAACAGGATTTTACAATCTCAGGGTTGAGTCGGTCTCATCCCGTGTTTTCTCAGGTACGAGCCGGTAGAACTCGGTAACACGGAACAACTGACCGGGTGTAAAGCTTATACGTAGTGCCTTTCCTCTCCACTGAGGCGATCACATGCACTCTTATCCCAGGAGATCCCACTAACCCGGCTCCCTGGATGACTCCTCCCTAGCCCTCTGGTCCGTGAATTCAGCTGAGGAATTCCCCGACCAGACCCACTACGGGTACTGAAACTACTCTGTACTGGAATAGGTGCTTTACAGGACGGGCCCCTGTGTGTATTTTCCGCTGTAAGGTCCCACGTCTCCCTTGGGCAGTCCCCGCTGCCACCCGGTTGCCATGTTTGAAACAACTCCTCCCTCGCAGCAGGTAGGATCTACCACCGCACCATTCCCACATGTGGCATGAAAACCCATGTGATGTATTTCGCCACTCTTTACCTCCCCCCAGATTGGGCAGGTGGTGGTATCCGCAGGGTCTTTTTCCCCTGAAAGAATAGGAGTTGGAAAGGAACGCCTTCCCCGTTGCGTGTGATAGCGTTAAGATGGCCCCAGCCGCTTTTACTCTATGCGAGAAACATAGAGAAAGAAAAGGCGCGTCTGGTGGGCCTGCTCCCATGCTTGGCATGTCGCTTTGTTCCCCCCTTTGGGGTGCCAGGAGCCTAAAAAGTTTATGATGATTTTATGGGCCGTTTGGGAAGGGTATGTGCAGTCTGACACAGCCTGTCACTTTGACACGCAACTGCCTGCCCGCACCCACATCAGCAGCGCATGTACACGGTTCAGCGCATGGCGTGATTGAATATGGACCCCTTGTCTCGCTTCTTTGACACAACATCGAAGTGAGCGACAGACAGGGAACATCTAGGTTACTATTGTAACCCCTGTTCCCTGATGGAGGGAACGAGACGTTGTGTCCTCCTGCCACGATGCTGAACCGAGCCACTGTTATGGCTGAACCTCATTCTCGGCTCCTCAGTGCGAAACCTAAATGGACAGATGCATTATTTCCCTTCCTTTATACCCGTATGTCTGGGGGAGGAACATGCAAATTCTGTCTGCCAATTTCTCATTGGCCTTTTCTGAATTTCAGAGATGTGTAAGACTCTCAAGAGAGACTCCCTAGTGTCGCTTCTTCGACACAACGTCTCATTCCCTCCATCAGGGAACAGAGGTTACAACAGTAACCTAGACTAAAGTATGCAGTTATGGAGAGCATTTTTGAAACACTAGGCTTTCTGTGGAGGAAAACATTGTTCCAGTGTGGATGAGAGGCCTAAACATAATTAATGTGTTTTCAAATGACATTGTTATTGTGTGTATGTGGGCTTTGTCACCATTTTCTAGGTGAACTATCCCTTTAATTGTCATTGCATTAAAGCATTAACTGTTGGCAATATTTTAGAAAGGCTGTGTTACCAACAACAGTTGCCAAATGCAATACCTAAATTGCAATTTTTTCTATTCACAGTGTTGCTGCAGGGGTTTTAAGGTCAAATTTAATTTTAAGACCTCTTTTTCAGACCTGAACAAATAAAAATTAATACTGTATGTCCATATAACAACAAACCCACATAATCTAAAATTAAATAATGTATAACAGATTCTTTACCTTTAACAGGCAGGTATATCTATATTACATTAAAATATGTTTATGTACCAAAATATCACAATACAAATTAGAGGTGGATTAAAAAACTGTTTAGAAAGAATTGCAATAATGTTTTTTATCTTGGCAATAGATCTTAAAACTGATAGCCTATAATGAATGTCTTAGTCTTATCATATCTTAGTCTTACCTTCCGGTGACAGGGTGGGTCAAATTTAATGAAATCCCAGATGCAATGGGACTTTTAACTATAAACAAGCCCAGAGACTGTTATTTTGAAATGTCTGTGCTTCACTGATTCCAATTTCTCATTCAAACATATAAGGGAAATAAAATAGGCACTCTTACAATCATCTACAATGTCTGGGGTCTATCGTAGCTAACAGTGGCAAATAACCATCCACTAAGGCAGGAAAAGCAATCTAACTAACTTGTAAATTGACCAGTCACAGTTGGGTTTGTCATTGTGGGACGTTTAGGGATGGGGTTATTGGAGACGGCTCATCCCATAATAAAAGACTCTCCGTGAGCGATTGCATAGAAAACACATGGGAAAATAGCAGAAAATGTGTAGCGAGTGCAAGTATTTAGTCCTCAAATGTACTCATTGTATCAACACAGAACCTTGTGCACCCGACTCGTGTTTCCACCTGTACCAATGCAAACTAGGCTCAGGTTAGTACAGGTTAGGTTAGTACACAGACTGTGGGTGTGCTGTCTGAGGCTGAGACTAGGTTAACATTATTTTCCTCATCGATCCAGCCTACGTGACAACAGCTGAAAAAGAAATGTCGGTTCAGAAGCGGAGCAAGATATTATATTTTGATTACGAAGACAAACATTTTTTTTTTTCACTATAACACCAGGAGGCCTCGTCTTTTGTACGTATGCTTCTGTTTATAAATAATTTGTTATTGTATATAAAAAAATTATATATATTTATATATATATATATATATATACGGTTGCCACACACCTGCCGACTTCATCATGCACAGCTCATCTATAATATGGGCTCACCTGTCAGGGACCTTTGTGCCTGGAGCTCTGCTGCATCATTATTATTTGTCACCTTCTCTCTGTCTGTCTCCGCTGTGCACACAACCTCTGTCTTCTCCCAAAGGACATCATCTCCCTATCTTTCTCTCCAGGTATAACTGCCACACTGTGCAGGTGTTTTGACTTTCTTTGACAGATCGAAAGGATGATGAGTCAAGTAAGTTATTAAAAAAGTAAATAATATAGAATTGTAGTAAACATGTATCTTATTTGAGAGTAAAGAGGTAAGAGACAGTATTTATGGCTATCTGGAGTACTTTCAGCATTGAAATATTTCGGAATAATGATAGTTGTTCTTGGCAAAACGCTTATCCAGGAATCCAGTGTTTCTACAAAGCTGTGCTCGTGTTCTGTCTCAATACAATTTCTATGAGAGAGCTAATAATAATAAAAAAAACATGAGATATATATATATATATATATATATATATATATATATATATATACACACACACACACGAGTATGGCTGCTGCATTGCGAGTTCCGACACAACACTGTAGTTTATTGTTTGTTCCCTTTACAAAAAGCTACACTATGATGCTGCGCTGCTAAGCGCTTTTGGAACAATCTTGCATTCGTCAGATCTCTTTTCTTCAGATCATACTGTGCTGTGTTTCACAAGACTGCTGATAAAAAAAAAAAAAACTTTTTTTCCCTTTGTTAGGAGTTAGAAACTGTTAGGTAGTGCGCAAAAATTTCCTTCCACTAGAAGAATTTACGCCAATAAGTGGGGTGTCTTTGAAAAGTGGTGCAGTTCACATGATGCAGATCCAGTTAACTGCCAAATTGTTTCAGTTCTGGATTTTCTGCAAGAAAACTGTCAGCAGGCATATGCCCCGCCACTCTCAGGGTCTAAGTGGCCGCCATTTCGGCTTGCCACACCTTGATCGATGGGGCACCTGTAGGGAGACATCCTCTGCTCACTCGCTTCATTCATGGAACCATGCGGTTGAGGCCCCCTGTCAGGACTAGAACTCCTTCCTGGGACTTGGCAATAGTCCTGGAAGGTCTAGTTGAGACCCCCTTTGAACCTCTAGAGTCAGCGTCTGACAGACTTCTGACTCTAAAGATGGTCTTTCTTATGGCGATTACCTCTTTCAAGAGGATTGGGGATCTACAGGCTCTGTCTGTTTTGCCGGCCTGTTTAGAGTTTGCCCCAGGTACGGTAAAGCTATTCAATATCTGCATCCGGACTATCTCCTCAAGGTGCCTTTTTCGACAGTACATCCTGTCACTCTGGAATCCTTCTGCTCCCCGCCGTTTTTAACGCCGGAGCAAGAAAGACTTCACCGACTCTGTCCTGTCCGTGCCCTTCAGACTTATGTCCACCGCACTAGCCAGTGGCGTAAGTCAGGGCAGTTGTTTGTCTGTTTTGGGGGCCGCAACAAAGGGGTGGCCGCTACCAAACCGACTATGTCACATTGGGTGAGGGATGCTATTGCCCTGTCCTACGAGGCGCGCGGTCAAGCTTCGCCAGTAGGTATCAGGGCTCACTCCACCAGAGGTGTTGCTTCCTCTAAGGCCTTGGCTAGAGGTGTCCCCCTCTGCAGCAAGTTTGTGATGCGGCAGGCTGGTCCTCTCCGCACACATTCATCAAGTTCTATAGTATAGATGTTCATGCTACTCCAGGCTCTTACGTCCTCAAGTCGACATCTCAACCCCATGCCTCTACAAGTTTGTGATGCGGCAGGCTGGCCCTCTCCGCACACATTCCTGTGTTCTCATTGTCTAGATGTTCAAGCTACCCCGGGCCCTTAGGTCCAGGGGTAGGAGTTTTAATTGGGTTTGTGTTGCGGCAGGCTAGTTCCTTTCCGCGCACAGTCTCAGACTTTTTTGGCTAAACTCTTTTTGTGCCTGAACAAGTTTGTGATGCGGCAGGCTGGTCCTTTCCGCACACATTCTTCAGGCCCTATGTCTGGGCTCCCATGCCCCTGAGTTCATTTCTGATCTCAAGTTTAAGATGGTCTGTGTACGGCAGGCTGGTCCTTCCCGTACACATTCTTCAGGCCCCATATCTGGATTCCCTTGTGTTCATTTATGATCTCAAGTCTAAGAAGGTTTGTGTACGGCAGGCGAGTCCTTTTCGTACACATTCCTAAATCTTACGATTTAGATCCTTATGCCTGAACAAGTTTGTAATACGGTAGGTTACTCCTTTCCGCACGCATTCTTCAGGATCTATGGTTTGGATGTTTATGATACTCCAGGCCTACGCCCTTGAGTCGACATCTGAAGCTAAGTCTCAAGTAAGTCTGTGATGAGGCAGGCTAGTCCTTTCCACTCACATTCTATATTCTACAATTCTTATGAGTAGGATTTTGCTGCGTTATCTGCCTTACAGAAACCTGGATGCCTGCGGAGATTCCAGACTCAGCCATCGAACCCGCGGGGTTCTCCGTGCACCGAGCGGACAGAGCGAAAGACCTCTCAGGTAAAAGCAGAGGTGGTGGTGTATGTTTTATGATTAACAAATCATGGTGTGATCAGATCACGTGGACTGGGAGATGTTCCAGTCCGCCTCTGATGACGGCATCGAGGATTACGCTGATAGTGTAACGTGTTTCATCAGGAAGTGCATAGAGGACGTTGTGCCAACCAAAACAATATGGATCTACTCCAACCAGGTACCATGGGTTAACGCCGATGTTCGCATGGCACTTAATGCGTGGACCTCCGCTTTTAATTCTGGGAACGTGGAGGAGCGTAAACAAGCCAGTTATGCCCTCCGTAACTCTATTAGTGCAGCCAAATGCCAGTACAGGTACAAAATTGAAGGACAGTTCAACACCACCAACTCTAGAAGTATGTGGCAGGGAATTAACATCATCACGGACTACAAAGGGAATAAAAACTTTGCCGTGAACACCGCTGCCTCTCTCCCGGATGAGCTTAACACATTTGATGCTCGTTTCGAGGACAACAACACCGCCCTCGTGGAGAGAGCACTCGCGGCCGACGCTACAGAGGTTGGTTCACTCTCCGTCTCTGTTGCAGATGTAACCCGATCCTTCCGACAGGTGAACATCCGTAAAGCCGCGGGTCCAGACGGCCTTCCGGGCCGCGTCCTCAGAGTGTGAGCGAACCAACTGGCTGGTGTTTTTACGGACATTTTCAACCTGTCCCTCTCCCTGTCTGTAGTCCCCTCATGCTTCAAAAAGTCAACCATTGTGCCTGTACCGAAGCAAGCCAAGATCACTTGCCTAAATGACTGGCGTCCGGTTGCTCTGACCCCCATCATTAGTAAATTCTTTGAGAGGTTAATCAGAAATCACATCTGCTCTGTGCTGCCCACCTCTTTGGACCCATTACAGTTTGCCTACCACAACAACCGCTCCACTGATGATGCCATTGCATCTACAATACACACTGCTCTTTCCCACCTGGAAAAAAGGAACACATATGTGAGAATGCTGTTTGTAGACTACATCTCAGCATTCAACACTATAGTGCCCTCCAAGCTTGATGAGAAACTCAGGGCTCTGGGCTTAACCAGCTTGCTATGCAGCTGGATCATGGATTTCCTGTCAGGCAGATGTCAGGTGGTTAGAATGGGCAGCAACATCTCCTCATCACTGACCCTCAACACTGGAGCCCCGTACACACATGACTGTGTGGCAACACATAGCTCCAATGCCATCATTAATTTGCTGATGATATGATGGTGGTAGGTCTGATCACTGACCATGATGAAACAGCTTACAGAGCTTGTAGTGGACTACAGGAGGAAAGACAGAGAACACAGCCCCATCACCATTAATGGAACACCGGTGGAGAGAGTCGGCAGTTTCAAGTTCCTCTGTGTCCACATTACTGAGGAACTCACATTGTCCGTCCACACTGAGGCCGTTGTGAAGAAGGCTCACCAGCGCCTCTTCTTCCTGAGACGGCTGAGGAATTTTGGAATGAACCACCATATCCTCACACGGTTCTACACCAGTACTGTAGAGAGCATCCTGACTGGCTGCATCACCACCTGGTACGGCAATAGCACCACCCACAACCACAAAGACCTGCAAAGGGTGGTGCGAACTGCCAGAAACATTATCGGAGGTGAGCTTCCCTCCCTCCAGGACATATGTAACAGGTGGTGTTTGAAAAAAGCTTGTAGGATCATCAGAGACTCCAGCCACCCGAGTCATGGTCTGCTTTCACTGCTTCCATCAGGCAGGCGGTATCGCAGCATCAGGACCCGCACCAGCCGACTACATGACAGCTTCTTCCCCCAAGCAATCAGACTTTTGAACACTTGATCTCTCACGATCAACAATCAGCACTGCACTTTATTAATCTTCATCTTATTATCTCACACTGGACTGTCAAATTTATTCTCCACAATATATACTATATATTACTGAATATTTTTATATACTCTTATTTTTAAATTTTTATTGTTTGTGTATTCTATATTGTGTGTATTGTTTACTGTACATTGTATAATAGGATTGTGTTGAGTAAGTATATGTACATTGATATGTAAATTGTGTTGTGTAAATATGATGTTTATTGTAATTTGGTATATGTCTCGGCACTGTCATGACTGCTATGTTGCTCGGAACTGCAGACAAGACTTTCACCTACTGTTGCACTTGTGTACATAGTAGTGTGACAATAAAGTGATTTGATTTGATTTTGATTTGATTGATTAATATCTTAATGTATTTGTTTATTTGATAAGTACAGTAACTGTCTAATAAGTAAGAAAATGTACAAAAGACACTAGCTTTTGGACCTGACGCTAACAGCAGTTTGGATGGCCCTTTTCCTCTTTGGCCCGGATAACACAACGGCTTTGTTTTTCAAAAACACAGTTCCACATTAAATGACAAGTTGAGACTGAGAAGTTGGCAGCGCTTCTGGACAGTGTTGATGTATGGCTTCTGCTTTGCATAGAAAAGTCTTAACTTGCATCTGTGAATGCAGCAGAGAGTGGTATTGACTAAAAAAGGTTTACTACATTTATCCCAAGCCCATGTTCATGACATCCATTACAGATGAATGCAGATTTTTAAGACTGTGATGTCTGAGGGATCAGAGATCGCACGCATTCAGAAGTGGCTTTCATCTTGCCCTTTACACATCAAATTTGACCAGATCCCTTGAATCTTTTAAATATTGTGCACTGTAGAGTGTGAAATGGCCAAAATCCTTCCAATTTGTCTTTGGGAACTTCAAAGTGCTGGATTATTTGCTGAAGCATCTGTTGGCAAATTGACAAGTCTTGAACAATCCTTGCTCTTGAAGGTCTAGGCTGTTTTTGAGGCTCCTTATACAGTATACAGTACTATGACACAATTTCCTCACCTGTTTAACATCTCCTGTTTCACATCACCTTGTCATTTCAACTCGTCAAATTGTTATTATTCTTAAATTGCCCCTGCCTCTTTTTTTGGAGTGTGTTGCAATCATCTGATTTGAAATTACTGTACATTTTCAAAAAACAAAGAAATTCACAAGGAAAAACATCATATTATGTGTAGTTGTAGTGCTTTCAACATAGCAAAGGGTGAATATAGTTTACAAATAAATCCATTATGTTTTTATTAGCATTTATCATACTGTTCCAACTTTTTCGGAATTGGGGTTGTATAACAAATATATATTTTATATTTAGGCTCTGATCTCAAATATTTTGCAGGTCAGAAATTGCTCTTTTTGAGTGCAGACTCTTTAAGGGTGCTTTCATGGTGCACACCTGAGTTCAATGAAGTTGAAGTTCAGTTTGTTTGATTAATGTGAACACTGTTTTCTGAACTCTGGTGTGCACCTAGGAATCGCATCAGGGTCCATTTGAAAAGGTGGTCTGGGGTACGGTTCTTGTGAACGGTTATTATGGTATAATGCATTTCTCATACCTGCTTGTGTCCAAATAAATCCCCTTAAGAGAGCATCTCACGTTCTTCACAGCTCTTGCAATGCATCCATGGGCTTGCAGCAGACAGATGCTAATATTCTTCACATTATTGCACATTCAATGCATCCGCAGCAGACAAACACAAGTGTCATTCTGTGCATGTAAAGTTTTGATGGTAAATCCAAAGAGATTAATACTTTAATACACAGTGACGCCGATCTCGTCTTGAGTTGTTACCTAGTTACAGTGGTAAACAGCTGCCGCTTCTACGCACGTTGATGAAATTATCGGACCGCGGTTCGGAACCAAATAATATAATGTGAACAGAGACTACCAGGGACAGTGGGAGGGGGGAGGAAACAAACTCTGGTTCAATCCAACCAATCAAACCAAGTTTGAAAGCACCCTAAAACGATTTTAAAAATCCTTATCCAGAAATCACAAATTCTGGGAATGTCATGGAAATTCATTGGCAAGATGATGTTGGAACCCAACATCTGGTATGACTGCTGCTGCTAATTAGGGGAAATCATTTGTAAAACCATTCTTTTGTAAATTGTCACATTGAGTTTATAATGTACAAATAAATTCACTAGCTTGTTTTTCCTGAGGCCTAAAGTGTGCAACACAGCCCTGTTGGGCCAAGAATTAACCAGATCTATCAGCATCAGGCTACCTGTGTAAGTTGAACAGCTGGTAATAATGATTACTTTACTCAACAGTATGTAATGCTAACAGCTATTGCTTCAGAAACAGCAGATTCCTGCAGATTGCTGAGGCACGAAAGCACATTTGGCTCCATCTTATCATTGTTAAACCAGTTCCTACTTGTTCAGCTTAAAAGCCTCTTGATGCTAAACAGCTGGTATCTGTGGTGGCTGCATATTAAATATAAACAAGTATTAAATGTATATGATAAACAGACCATTTCATTATGTTTCTGCTGATCTGAATAATAAACTGGGATGCAGGAATTTTAACAATGAAAAAGTTACACATATCAGCTTAGTTAACATGAAATACACAGACAGACAATCATTTACAGCATAAAAAACAGTTCATGTGGTCAGCATGAACCATGTCATCTTTTGTTACATGACCTTATTGTAGTTTGGGTCAATTTTTTTTCAAATCCTGACATGTTCCCGAAATGTAAAAAAATCTAAACAAACCGCAAATTTGCAGCAAAAAATGAGCATTTGATTCACTGCTAATGATTGCTATAAGTTTGCAGCTCTTGGCTGGTAGTGGTGAACCTCTGGCAAACCTTTGGCAACAAGGAACAATTTGCCTCAAGTTTTCCACAAAGCTCATTTGCATGTGAAAACTCATTGGCGAATTTGCTGCAAGTTTGCTGCAAATTTGTCACAAGCTCTCTATTTTCGTAAAGGTATTGTTTACTGATAGTGTGTTGCGCACGTAATCTTCAAGACATGGGTTCTGGTCTCATGGATACCAGAAAGTAATCGTGGTAATCGCGATATGGATGTTGCGTCTTCGCTCTAAAATTACATTTAAACTCCACTTATTATTAAGTTAAGGGTTGGGTTTAGGTAGTAGGGTTAAAATAAAATGCATTTATGTTGACCGTATTACATCATGTACAATTAAAAATACAACTCAGTGCTACCATGTGGACATTTCACCTTGACAACACTTCCAGCTTTGGCCACTAGGGGAATTTTGGCAAGCACAGACTGATTTCAGCAGCAGAACATTTAACCTATTGTGGCCGATTCCACAGTGTGATCAATCTGGCATGATATGATTTATTCCATTTTATTATTTGTATTTAAGATTGTTTTGTCCCTGTTCTCTGCAGCCCAATCCCATTTGAGACTAATTCAGCATGCGTGTAATCTGAAACAAATTCCAGGCCATATTCCTAAAACATCATTGTGCAAGTACCTGAATTGATCTGACACACTTATTATGCAACAATGCCTGCATGAAACAGACCAAAACACATGCACACAAGATACTGCATTGTTTGCGGTTGCAACGGAAAGGGTCTGTGATAGATTTCACCATGACTGCAGGCTTCTCCAGTCTAACCAGTACGTAATCATCCTTGTAAAATGTTTATGAGAGCCGTCGCTGCTTCCCACGATTCCATTCTTCACCCACTCACTGCCATGCATCCTGAAAATGAGAGTTGTAGCCGAGAGCACACCTGCAGACCACCGAGCTGGCTGTGGCCACTGATTTAGTTTGGGTGGGGTGGATTGGTTGGTGGGTTGCAGGCGGTCCTGAGATGGGGCTATTACATTAGCTAGGTTTGCTTGGAACATATTCCAAAGCATCTTACACAAACCCTGACAACTATAAATCTCTCTGCAAGCAGACAGACATTGTGTTTACTTGTATTTCAAGCACACCCCATCGACCCACTCACTCCCAGAGGATACGGCCCATCCCCATTTCTGGGCCCCCATCACTGCATCAAATTGCTTGGGTGGGCGAAGACACCCCAGTAATCAAATTCCTTCTTTCAGTATTTCACCATGGCACACATCATACATTTCAGCAATTGCTATATTAGTTGTTTACTTGTTACTGTGCGTTCCACATATATGACAAAATACCAAACAACTTTAACATTGCAAATCATGCACAAAATAAAATGTTAACATCTGTTCATGCACAATTGCATTGAATTTGCAACTGTTACAGCAGATACCTCACCTAAACTTAATGATACTCCTCCAGCATTTCATTTAGCGATAAACTGTATGGTTTGAAAACACTGTATGTTGCATTGGATGAACGCATAGCCAAATGCATAGATGTGAATATAAAATACGAGACAATCACCTTGTCTTTTCAGATAAGTCCTTGTTGTCTTGTTTCATTAACCAATGCAGATCCTCGATAGAAGACTGACCATGATTCAATTCTTTAGGTCTGTTCTCACACATTCCTTGGCTCTGCCAGCTTCCTCTTGGCTCTGGAGGAGCACAAATGCATTAAAGCCCACTGTCTAATTCAGTTCCTAGACAAATGGAATTTTAAGCTCCACTTGTGCTAAGCTGTATTATCTGTCAAAACCAGGCAAACAATAGACCCATAGTTATGTTCTTCCATGTAAAATTTAAGACAAAGTCTCTGTACCGCTTTAATTGCACTTAGTCTGTGATGTTGTGAAAAGGACTCTGTGGTCACTCCACCGCAGAGCTTTTAATTGATGTTGATCTCTCTTTAGAGTCTACAGAGGGATATATTCAAAGATGTGTAATGAGGAAAACCGTCACATGACTTTTCCAGTCCCAAAACAAAGTGACTTTAGTAGTCATTAGATTTTTCAGTGTATTGTACAAATGCAGATGACTTAAAGGTAAATTGTGTAATTTCTGCACTACTAGTATAGATCCAGGTAAAAGACAAAAATATTTGAATGTGAATTTCATAAATTTAAATTCTAGACATGTGGAATTTAACAAAAGTGAATTGTTGTTGTGGTGTATTTTATAGATTTGTATTTTTAAACAGCAAATTCAGATCTTACAGAAAGTAGGCCAGAGATCAAGCTTTCAGGTTCCACAGAGAAAAGTAGAGGGTTTCAGAAAAGTTGAATGGAGCATTTTGGCTAATCACAGGGCTGCTACAGTTTTCTGACCTCCGTGAAGTTGGCACCCCAACAAATCATTACCAAACTATACCATACATTTGTGATGATTTCTTCTGCAAAAAGATCAACGTTGGTGCTGGTTTGGTGTTTGAGATATTAAGCATAATTTATTTGTCTGTGTGATATCACTTTCCACCCCATGTAGTCCCAATTGCTCCTAACTTTTTTTTGTCTTTTGTTTGTGCTTGATGTGTGCCATTAAAAGAAGCACTGTAACCATTTCCCTTTTTTAGATATAGCAGGAAAACCTTTTGGGAACAGAGACGTCACTCTCCATCCCATGTCATCCAAATTGCTCCTAACCGGTGTCTTTTGTTTGTGCTTGATTTGTGCCATTAAAATAAAAATAAAAAATTCTCCCCTCATTAGAAATGACAGCTTGTTTTCGTGAGCAGTGGCATCACTCTCCACCCAATATAGTCCAAATCAGTGTCTTTTGCTTGTGCTGGTTTGTGCCATTGAAAGAAACATCATAACCGCCTATCTGTGTTAAAAGGAGTGTTAAACTGTGCTTAAGTTTACAGAAAAAGTTACTCTGTGTGGGGTGAGGGGTTAACACCATTAGCATATTTAAAATATTAAAGAATTCATTTTAATATTAAAGAAATGGTTAGCATAGTCATAAACATTTGTATTAGTATATGGCATTACTTAACTGTATAAAAAATTCTCAACATATATGTAATTACCTTACGTTATCTCAATCCTGCATTTTATTCACTCATAGCACCCATTAGGAAAGACAAACCAACCAAAATATTAAGTTCATATAAATGAGACATTTCCACAGACAACCCAACTTGGAGTATGAACTGCTGCAAACATTAATTTGATCTGAAATTGTTGTTTGAACAGGGGGCCTTTTTACAGAGGCAAACAGATACACTTATTGCTATTCATTCTCCATCTGTGTTTGATCCTCCATATTATTATTTACTAGATCTCGCTCGCTCGCCTGCTCTCTCTCTCTCTTTCTCTCTCTCTCTCATGCGGACTCTCTCTCTCTCTCTCTCTCTCTCTCTCTCAGGACACATTGGATTTGGTGTGATACATAAACTACTGTAGATTGAACTCCTACCAACTAAGAGGCAGATGCAGGGGAAGAGCAACAGGAGGCAAATGGAGAGATAAAAAAAGATATTAGCATAGTTTTTTGAATTGGTTTCATCTTAGGCAAAGCTCTGTCTGACCAGAAACATAGTCAACAAATATTTTAATAACAAGCAAAAGGGATGTATTACTGCTTCAACAATATCATATGATTTTGGAGACCTATAAACTCATGAACTCTTGTGGAGACAATATAGTTATTCTAGATGTATCTACAGCAATATTCAAATTTAGTAAATAAAATGAAGATAAACATATAAATATACAATAAATATAGCCTTCACTACCAGTCCAATGTCTGGACACTGATAGTGTGTTAGTGACTTATGTACAATTGTTTGGGATTAATCCTGTACACAAAAATGCATTGTGCCCAATTATAAATGTCTACACAAACCCTTAAAAAACAAATAGCCAACAAGTGTCCAGCATACACAGGAAATCATTTAATACTGTTTAAAACGTAACCCAGGATGAACCTCAAAGTTGCTTAAGAGAGTGAACAGAGATGAGAATCTACACAAAGGTCACATTGAAGAAGCTCAAATATAAGATGGTTCTGATTTAGTTTGTTTTGATCACTGCATCATTTCCATACTTCCATTTTTGATTAATTTATACTCTAATTTCTAAAATGTCCAGGAACAAATAATAAAGAAAATGTAAGTGTGACCAAACTTTTAA
This sequence comes from Moxostoma hubbsi, assembly GCA_032164185.1. Lineage (NCBI taxonomy): Eukaryota > Metazoa > Chordata > Actinopteri > Cypriniformes > Catostomidae > Moxostoma > Moxostoma hubbsi. The sequence goes on along the minus strand of JAVLUX010000052.1, from coordinate 7,049,074 downwards.
AATCAGGTGAAATATGGAAGCAATATAAAAAATTGTAATAAAAATGAACAACAAATATGAAGTAAACAGACGTTAGCTCTTTGATCATGCCAGTGACTACAGCCTGGCATAGGCCAGCAGCTAGTTGTAAAAAACAAAACACATAACATAAGAAAACACTTCATGTACCCTTACAGTATTTATAACTAAGGGTTTTCTGAAAGGGTTTGTTACATTTGGCCACATGACTTCAGTCTCACCTTTATAAATCACAGTAAGAACAATCCCTCTAAGAAACATTCCCTGCTCCATTTGTTAGCCTACCGTTTGGTAAATCTTGCATGTTCATAAGGGTTATTTTATGACGTTCCGGGACCCCCCATAAGGCATTATGGACCCCCTATAAGAAGTAAAAAGAAAAATAGACTTAGGGGGGTCCCCAAGATACTTATATTTTAGAAATCTGATTAAATTCATGCAGTGGATACGGTAATTTTGTGAATTCATTATTTACAATAATTTCTATTAAGTCTAGACTAGTTGTCATGTCTCTTTAAATTGTAAATGCATAGTTGACATGACTGCTTGCTTGGCGCCGCCCCGGTGATGCTAACTTCAGCTAAAAAATGGAGAATAATAAACCTCCACTGGCAGTCAGGACGAGAAAACTTCTTACTGACTTTTTTGAGGGTTCATTTTTTCTCTATATATATCTTTCTACTATATCTATCCACTCCATGTCAGGGCTTTTGTATTACTTGCATAAATTGGAAACATTTAGGCTTACTCATCTACCTTGTTTGCCTGCTCACGCTTCACAGAGCATTAAAGAGCCACACCAGATGCTTGTTAGTGGAGCGTTTGATATGCTTTAAAAACACTGCAGTGACAATCAGTCTTTGTCTGGCCTTGAATGTTGTAATACTTACAACTCATGGTGCACTCATGGAAGGACTCATCATCTTATGTTTTCCTGAATGTTATTTGTGTCTCAGATTGGTGTTTTCTACGAGTGTTGTTTATATTGAAAAAGAGACTTTCCTTGTTTGGTTTCTGAATCTTATTTCACGATTTTCCTAGAATATTCACTCGGCTACTTCAAAGTTATATTTAGGAAATGCTACGTTTATTCCTACCTGCATTGAGAAACATGTTATGTTCAGTTCTCCATTTCAGTTGTGGGCAAAGAGACTATTCTCTTGGTCTGGCCCAAAAAAGAAAATTATACATTTAGTCCAGGTTCGCTTGGCTATGCATCAGGAAAAAGTCACAACCTGATTGGACAGATTTTATGACGTATATTTTCCGATGAAACTTGCCAAACATCCAAAACTCAGTGAAATGCACTCATTATATTTATATATGGTGGTTTTTGTTTTTTACCGGCTGAGAACAAATGAAGAGCTAATAAAATGTGTAAAGGAGTCAAAACGGCGGCAGGAATTCCTCTGTTGTACACACAAACAAAACTATGCTGCAAGGACGGCTTGCGGCGTTCCAACTGTAATAGGCAACATAGCTCTTATGATGAGAAGAACCAGGTATGCTTGAGGTCAGTATTAGGCCTAGCGCAACATGGACCAGAGTTTGTTTGGAAGTGGAACCACTATTCAGGTGGTCTCAGTCCGCTTGTTTGGTGAGCACCAAGGTTTGGATAACAGCGTTCACACTTGTTCAAATGATACGCACTAACAGAGAAATCGCACCAGAGTTCATTTTAATCTAACCAAGCCTGCCAAGTGTGAACACATCCAAGTTTATACCTAGTCTGAGTCTGCATTTCTGTTTGAGTTTCATTCCTCATTTGAGATTTTCGTAATCCCTGCTTCTGAAGAAACGTGATGCTTACCAGTGATACTTACCTGTTCTGTTCTAATCCAAGGATATGTTGATGATACTAGCCAGTGAATATTACCTGTCATGAGTTTAATTTTATGTCTTCTCCCACTGGTTCCTGAAATTACCTTGACTGCTGTTATGGATGAATGCTGAGTTGACTTTTGAGAATCTCCTGTGGACATGCCTATGTTAAACTTACGAACTATTCTAAAGACCATATCCTGTTTGATCAGATGTCCTGCACCTTTGAATAAGCACTCCTGGGTTCATACCTAATCTCCTCCCTATAATATCATTACAGCCTGATAGTATTTTGCCATCTTTTGTGACTGTTTAAGTAATAAAATTAGGTCCTTAAACAGGTCCTTTGGAAGTTTGGACTGCTCCTTTATCACTGCTTTCTGAGACATCATGAAACAATTATTCCTGTGCTACTACTGAACCTGACAGCGATACCATCCAGTGAGTCTGGAAGCCATCTGATTATTTTCTATGGTTTTTGAGACATTTCAATGTATTTTGAAGTCACATGCTTTTATGGGTCTTCAGCTGCCTTATCTGTAGTCCCCTGGTATATTTGCAATTGTTGCCCTTTTGGGTCTGCTGCTTTGTCACCCTCTAAATCCAGTGTTACTTGAGTAAGCCATTTAAAAGAAGAATAGTAGCTTATCTCTCGCTGTTATATAACATTGGATTTTTATTCTTTATCAACACACAAGCTTTTTTTTTTTAAAAAAAGCCTGTTTTTAATAAATTGTATATAGTTATGCATATTATGAGATATATATATTTTATTGCAAGACTAACACCCCTCACACCAACAAAAAAAGTCTTATAGTGGGGACCCCATAAGATTTGAACACAACAAGCCAGGCCATTCACATTATACAAATTTTTGTGTCCATCTGCGCTCTTTTAGAATTGTTTTTCAACGTAAATGTGCGCTATATCGACATCTTTGATGGCTTGTTCGCGCCATGTCAAGTTAAAAAGAACCTACACTGTTAAAAATATTGCTCTTTTCATGGCACTGTGTCTAATTTTAGCGCAACAACACATCCTCGCTTGTGAACGGCCCCTAACAAGTTTTCAAACTTCGGGTTGAAATTTCAAACAAATATTTTGAACATTAGCTGCCATATAGGCCTATAAAATTATACAAAACACCGTCAATGCAAGTCATGCAAGCAAAACTAAAATGAATAAAGGCAAATTTAGAGCTGAATAATATGGCTGTTTACTTGCCAGAAATTCTGAATAATTAGTCTTAATAAAAATTATGTTCTTTGTTCAGCAATGTCACAGAGTATAGCATATAAACAAAACATAATTTTCAGGACAAACACAAATATTATTCTCATTGTTACATTTGGAGTTTGATGGGGTCTTTGCCTGTAATACATGTTTTAATGGCACAAACAATGAGGTGATTGATTTGGAGTGTATTGCCTGCATGGCTTCACAGCTCCCAAAAGCTATCCTGTTTAATACAAATAAATGTTTCTTTCAGCGGCACAAACCAGCACAAATGAAAGACACTGGTTTCGACTATATGGGGTGGAGAGTGATGCCACTGCTCCCAAATACAAGCTGTTGTTTCTAATGAGGGGAGATAAAATGTTTAATTTAATTGCACAAATCGAGCACAAACAAAAGACACCAGTTCGGAGCGATTTGGATGGCATGGGGTGGAGAGTGACATCTCTGTTCCTGAAAAGTCTAAAAAAGGGAAAAAGTTACAGTGCTTCTTTAACGGCACAAATCGAGCACAAATGAATGGCACCAGTTTGGAGTGATTTGGACCACATGGGGTGGAAAGTGACATCACACAGACAAATAAAATAAGCTAAATACCTCAAACACCAAACCAGCACAAACTATCAACTTTTTGCAACACAAATCAGCACAAACACAGCACAAATGTATGGTATAGTTTGGTAATGATTAGTTGGAGTGCCAACTTCACAGAGGTCAGAAACTTAGCAGCCCTGTGATTTGCCAAAATGCTCAGTTTGACTTTTCTGAAACCCTCTACTTTTCTCTGTGGAACCTGAAAGCTTGACTTCTGGCCTACTTTTTATAAGATCAGAATTTCTGCATTTATAATTTTATAATATTGAATTCTATATTTAATTTTGAGTATTTCTTCTTTAGCTGTAATTTTATAATCTGAATAATACAGCTAATTTCACCTTTAAAATATTACAGAACACAAAATCTGCTGTTTAAAAATACAAAACTATACAATATGCCATGGAACGCCATTTAAGTTTTGTTAAATGCAACATGTCTAAAATTCTAAATTCAAATTCAATTCTTTTTTAAATTTACATGGCTCCATTAACTAGAGGCACCAAATGGAATAACCAAAATAAAGTATGTTTTCAAACATTCTTTGCCAACACCCCTTAACTGACCCGATTGAAATACAGATATAATACTATTTTGTTGCGTAATGTGGAGTTTTGGGTATTTAGGGCAAGACAGTCATACTGTGAGTCTGAAGACAAATCAGTCTAGATTCTGGCTAGATATATAAAATGGAGAGAGTATTTTTCTACCATTCCCTCTGTGAAATCTGCTGGTGGTGAAATATTTACCTTGCCCATTGATATTCTATCTTGATTTCTGTAGTTCCACGTCTTCATCTACTGATTTGTGGAACCACTAGAATTTCCTAAACTGTCAGCTGAGCAAAAACTTCTGTTGATTATGAGATAACCTTGGATGAGCATGATGAGGTAATTAAGGCCTTGTCTACAGGCAAGGCTCTGGGGCCAGACGACTTTGCCGCTGAATTTTTTAGATCTTATGCAACAGTACTGGCTCCATTTTTGCTAGAGGTTTATACAGACATTAAAGACTGAAAAGCTTCTGCAAACCATGACACAAGCCCAGATCAGTCTGATCCAAACGAGTGTAACCATCCAATTTCCCTGATCCAGCTAGATGTTCAAATATTGTCAATAATTTTGGCTAACTGATTCATTTACAGTGAGCGAAAAAAGTATTTTATCCCCTGCTGATTTTGTACGTTTGCCCACTGACAAAGAAATTATCAGTCCAGTACCATTTTAATGGTAGGTTCATTTGAACAGTGAGAGAATAACAACAAAAAAATCCAGAAAAACGCATGTCAAAAATGTTATAAATTGAATTGTATTTTAATGAGGGAAATAATTATTCGACCCCTCTGCAAAACATGACTTAGTACTTGGTGGCAAAACCATTGTTGGCAATCACAGAGGACAGACGTTTCTTGTAGTTGGCCACCAGGTTTGCACACATCTCGGGAGGGATTTTTGTCCCGCTCCTCTTTGCAGATCTCCAAGTCATTAAGGATTCGAGGCTGATGTTTGGCAACTCGAACCTTCAGATCCCTCTACAGATTTTCTATGGGATTAAGGTCTGGAGACTGGCTAGGCCACTCCAGGACCTTAATGTGCTTCTTCTTGAGCCACTCCTTTGTTGCCTTGGCCGTGTGTTTTGGGTCACTGTCATGCTGGAATACCCATCCACGACCCATTTTCAATGCCCTGGCTGAGGGAAGGAGGCTCTCACCCAAGATTTGACGGTACATGGCCCCGTCCATCGTCCCTTTGATGCTGTGAAGTTGTCCTGTCCCCTTAGCAGAAGAACTCCCCCAAAGCATAATGTTTCCACCTCCATGTTTGACGATGGGGATGGTGTTCTTGGGGTCATAGGCAGCATTCCTCCTCCTCCAAACACAGCGATTTTAGTTGATGCCAAAGAGCTCAATTTTGGTCACATCTGACCACAACACTTTCATTGGCAAACTTCAGACGGGCCTGTACATGTGCTTTCTTGAGCAGGGGGACCTTGTGGCCGCTGCAGGATTTCAGTCCTTCAAGGCGTGGTATGTTACCAATTGTTTTCTTGGTGACTATGGTCCCAGCTGCCTTGAGATCATTGACAAGATCCTCCCATGTAGTTCTGGGCTGATTCCTCGCCATTCTCATGATCATTGCAACTCCACGTGGTGAGATCTTGCATGGAGCCCCAGACCGACGGAGATTGACAGTTCTTTTGTGTTTCTCCCATTTGTGAATTATCGCACCAACTGTTGTAGCCCATTCCAGCCTTGTGTAGATCTAAAATCTTGTCCCTAACATCCTTGGACAGCTCTTTGTTCTTAGCCATGGTGGAGAGTTTGGAATCTGATTGATTGATTGCTTCTGTGAACAGGTGTCTTTTATACAGGTAACAAACTGAGATTAAGAGTTTTAGCAAATTAGCAAATTTTTATGATTTAGCTTGAGTTAATTTTGACCCTTTAATAAAAATGTGGGCAGTAGAGCTTCATTACATTTATCTATGATTGGGAAGGTTAATGTTATTAAAATGAATTCAACTACCTGCTATAATCTCTCCGTGTAGATATCCCCCTCTCTTATTTCAGCAATTTGGTATTATAGAGAAGTCCTTCGTTAGGAATGGTAAATGTCCCAGATTACATTTCAGTAAGTTACATAGGCTGATTGACTCTGGTAGGCTAGGATTTTGTTTTATTATTATTTATTCATTCTCAGACATTTGGCTCATTGGTCACTTCTACCTGAGAGAGTCCCTCCCTGGTTTTGTATTGAACAGGAATTTCTTGCCCCTATTTCGCCATTGCAAAGCTATTCTAATAAACTAACCGGAGAATTTGTCATATAAGTAGGCAGGGAAACTTGTTAAGGGGTGGGGTTGGGGATTGGGAGGGCGAATGGGAATTATGGGGGTTTAAAGTTGATTCGGTGTATATATGTTTGCTTTTCTGTTTCATGTGTCTGAATCAATAAAAATTTTAATCTGGAAAAAGTGCTTATTATTAATCTGGTACATTGCAAAAATTATTTGCACCCAATCATTGTACTTTGACTGAAATTAAAATGAAATTACCTCATGAGAAAATTACTAAATGAAGTATAAATTAAATTCTATTAAATGTACTTACAGTAAATATCAAAAGTAAAGGATTGTGTATGACACTGGCACGGTTATCAGCCTATGTTAATACCCTTACAAAAAAAGTTCTGACAAACTTGCTGCTAATTTCCCACTCATTATTTTCACATGCAAATGAGCTTGCGATTCACCATAAATAATTGCCAGATGTTTGTAGCTCTTCACCGGTAGTAGTGAACCTGCAGCAAACCTTTGGTGACAATGAGGAGTTTGTTGTCAAGCTTATTTGCATGTGAAAATAATGAGTGGCAAATACTGTAGTAAGTTTTCCAGAACTCTTGATTTTTGTAAGGGTATCCGATTGGTGATTAATCAATCTGCCTAACATATTGATGTTTTACTACTACCACACAGCAGCTTGTGTAAAAACTGCAAGAAAAGTACATAAAAAGGGCTTAACCTCTCAAGAATTGTTGTATGGCAAAATAACCATTTGTTTTTTTTTTTTTATCTAGATAATGGTGCTGCCACTGTGGCTACAAAACAATGGAGCAGCATGGTTGTTGCATCTGTGCCTTCAGTGTGAGGGAAGTGCGGCCCAAGCTTGAGATAAAACCAGATAATTGTGGTTTTGGCAGAAGGATTAGCAGCTATTGGCTGAAATGGAATTGAGTGTATCAGAGCCAGAGACCGAGAGAGATGAGCAACAAAAAGAACAAAAACAGTGCCATTTTGACAGAGGCAAAGCAATTAAATGTTGCCAAGGTAACTGTGATGGCTGTGGCCTCATCAGACCACAGGTTGGCCGCACTCTTGAAGACAGAAAATGGGGAAGGCAGGACCTGTGAAATTAAATGTGGCCTTGCTTACACAGTCACATATTAATTTTGTCTGTCCTTAACCCAAATATCGTGACCTTGCTAGATGAGCTGCCACAAAACTGCCCTCCTATGTCCTCACGTCTCATCATAACGCTAGATGACTGCCATCAAATTACCATTCATGTATCCCAACTTGACTTACAGAGTGATGGCAAAACATTTCTTTGTCCCACACAAAATAAAAATAAAATCTCATAAAATTAAATGTATTTCTCCTAGGGCAGAAGAGCATTGAAAGTGCAACCTATGAGCAATAAAATGTTATTCTGAGAAACACCGATAGGAAATGTACTTAAACATGACCTTGTTCCTTGTGGTGTAGTTACATATATCAATAACTTTGAGGTCTAATTAAAATTATTTGCTAGAAAGACCACAGACAGAGCTAAATGAAGTTGAAAGTGAAAACTGAATGAGCCCTTGTGATTGTCTAGATCCCAGGGTGTATTACTGCTTTTAAGTACAACAGATGCACAGTGCAGCTGATCCAATCAGTGTTTGTTTGTGAACTTGTGTATCTCTGATAGACTTAGAAATCACAAGGCAGATGCATGCAATCTTGTATGTGAATGTCCAACGCACTCATGCACGAATATGAGAGCCGAGGGTGCGTATTATGCGCATGATAATGCATGATCTTGAGCTTGTTTGAGGTCATATGGCACTTGGTTTAGTGCATTTTAAAAAGAACACTTCAAACAGATTTTTTTCAAAGATCTGATTGCACAATTAACCTTTGCAAAGTGTAATTGAAGGCAGCGCCATGTAAGCTGCCATTAGGTTTAAGCATTTTCTGTATGAATTGAAAGAATTACCTTCCTATGATGCCCCCTCTTGCTCACATAATATTAACAGCAAATTTTTTTTTTCTAATAATTTCTCCAGTATCTAAGCATACTTAAAAATTATATTTATTTGAGAAGCACAATTGTGCTAAAAATAACACTTGAGGCCATAACATAATCTAAGCAAGAATGTGACACTTCTAGCTAAGCAAGCTCAATTTCGTGTGTTGTTGCCTTTCGTAATGTGTTAGAACACATTCATAGCACAATGCGTTTATATAGCACAATATTGAAACATAAGGCGTTATAGTGGATGATGGTGTGATCTGTCTGCTTTTACCATGAGTTTTCTATTTCGAGCCTACTACTGTAATGGGGGAGCAAGAGTTTGATGAGACTATTGCTGAATGTGGCAGGGCGGGGTGTGGTGCCGGGTCGTGATCCTACACACCCGGTCCCGTATTAGGCTAATCAAGCCTCCGAGAGGGATAAAGGCCGATCGCGGAGGATGGTGCGGGAGAGAGAGATCGTTTACGGACATATCTGTCATGTGTGTGTTTGTGTATTTTGTTTTAAGTTTATTATTAAACTATTATTTATATCATCAAGCCGGTTCTCGCCTCCTCCTTGCCTTTGAAATTCCTTGTTACACTGGTGCCGAAACCCGGGAAGGAGGAAGGATAGGCCGTAGTAGAGTTCTCGCCACTACCGTCCACCCCAATGGAGCAGCCGCGTCCATCTGCCGGGGGACGAGGAGCCCAGCCACCTGGAAGCAGAGGAACGGCCGCTGACCGCGAGGGGAGAAGGGGCTCCTAGCTGTCTGCCTGGAGCGGTCAGGGTCACAGCCAGGGGTGGCGGATGCCCCTACCAGCCGCTGAAATGCAGCGGGGTTGGAGACCGCTGACCGCGAGCGGGGAGGGGATCGCAACCAACTGCCTGGAGCGGGAGAACCGGTGCCATGGGCGGGGGAGACCCCTTCGGCTCCCCGAGAATGCGGCGGTGTGTTCCGTCCGCCAGGGACTGGAGGACTGCCTCCGATCTGCCTGGAGAGGTGCGGCTGTCGTCCGTTAGAGGGTGGAGGAGCGGCCGTGGAACAAGCTATGGCGTATCGGAGAACCGGCGAGTAAGTGTCTTTTTTTTCATCTCTCTCTCCTCTCTCTCTCACTGCTGCTCTGCGTTGGCCTTTTCCCTCTCTTTTAAATTGTAGTGGTTTTTTGGGGGGTACTACACTGTTACAGGAAGTACCCACCCACATTTAATTGTTTGTTTCCCTCCCCTTGTCCCCTCCCTCGTCCAGTTAGACTGGGATGACCTGCCGGCAGACGGCGCGGAAGGCGCGCCCCTCCCCAGGGAAAGAGGGGGGGATGCACGTCAGGCCGGGGAAAGAACGAGGGAGGAATGTGGCAGGACAGAGGGCGTGGCGGGTCGTGATCCTACACACCCTGTCCCATATTAGGCTAATCAAGCCTCCGAGAGGGATAAAGGCCGATCGCGGAGGATGGTGCGGGAGAGAGAGATCGTTTACGGACATGTCCGTCATGTGTGTGTTTGTGTATTTTGTTTTAAGTTTATTATTAAACTATTATTTATATCATCAAGCCAGTTCTCGCCTCCTCCTTGCCCTTGAAATTCCTTGTTACACTGAGCAAATAAGGTAAAGTCTTTTTTTATAGAAGCTTACCTAAATCCAGTTTAATAGCACAGAAAATTGAAGTTAACTCTATCGGCAAGTTTTATTAACGCTACAGTAACGCAAGAATACATGTAAGAACTGTATGTTAAACCAGGCTGCGCTATGTCAAAGCTTTAGCAAAGCTTTTGCATCTGTGTACACATATTGCATCAAGTATGTTTCTGGCCTTATCTTCCTTATCTTAAACCTAACCCTAACCTAAACCAACCCCAACTCTTACCCTAAACACTAACCCTAGTCTAAACTCTAACCCTACTCCTTAACCAACTCATACCTCAACCTCAATAGTAGCAAATATGAATCTTGTGAGAATTTGGCTGCACACCAGTATATACTTAAAACAAAAAGTATATTGGATTGTATGTATTTTAATGTTAGTGCATAGTAGTTGAAGACATCTAATACTATATAGTGGGACAATTTAAGAAAAACAAGACAAAAATACTGATTAAGATGATAGTTGCAGTGTTTGTGGTTTACCGTAGAGGAACAGTTGATGCAAACACGAAAATTATATAATTATTTACTCATCGTATTGTCGCTCCAAACCCGTATGACTCTCTTTCTTCCATGAAGCAAATATATTTTAATCTCTTTTTGCCTTGCATTGCAAGTGATTAGTGACTCTGCACTGACAAGCTTTAAAAATGATGGCAATATCACTCATTAATACCCTACACTCTAAAAAAAGATGGTTCTTCAAAGGTTCTTTACTGTCCTTAAAAGCTCTTTTTATGACCATATCTTCCTGAATAACCATTTTTTTGCTGAAATGGTCCTTTGCGTTGGGCATTAGGGTTTCTTTATTCCCGCCCTTTGAGTTTTTGAACATAATTGTATAGATAACTTCTTTCAAAGCCACCGCTTTCATTGGTTAACTCGCAGCACTGGAGTCCTGGCAGCTCAACCGACAGCTACACAGACTGTAAACTTGATATTTTTAGCACTTATTGATGGGTAACTTTTTGTAAATTGTTGAGAAAGTTCATATTAAGCACATTTTTGCAAAGTAAAACTTGATTTCCTACTGATAAGATTGTATTTTTTTTTTTTTTGTATAAATCTCTACCAGAGCATAACATTTTGACCATCTGAAGAGGTGAGCTGTCAATTTTTCTTTTTTTTTTATTTAAATGCTGACATTATGTTCTGAAATTGGGGGTCATTTTGGATTTTCATTGTGATTTCGGGTATCAATCACACCCGCAGCATACGAGTCATTGTCTGCTCTGATAATGGCGTATGCCTGCCTTATAGATGTCATATCACGTTACTCCTTTTTATCTGTTTTTGGTATTTTTATAGCTAATTTTGCTATGAATTTATACACTAATTAATTTATGCAATTCAATTTCTTTGTGTCATAGGTTTACATTTAAAAAGCAGCTACATTATTTCTTCCAACTGTGTTCGGTGAGGATACTTTTCTCTGCTTCTCCACTAGTTGAGTGAGTGATAAAGACTGAATTTGTGATCCATATAGAATTTCAATTATTCAGTTAAGTTTCAATTATTTACTTGGATGTATCAACATTTTGCCCAATCACAGTAAAATACAATAAAATAAAAACCTATCACACTTTATTTTACTTTTTCACATTAAAATACACAGTGATTGATGGTGAAAACATCATAGAGGATTGTGCAGTTATTTTAGTGAAATATTTTGTGTTTCCATTAGACTTTGCTGTTCCTTGAATGATTGGTTTCCAGTATGGAAAATACTCTCTATATAAAGCATGTACAAGTTTCTGTCCCAGCCTTAATGTGTGGAGCAATGTAGGGGTCTGCTGCTTAATTTGCATATGCATTTATTGTCTCTTTTACATTAGGGATTTGTTGATGTGTTTATTAATGTGAGTGATTTATGCATTTGGATTTGTTTAATCACAATCTTGTATTAATGTATTCAGCTAATGATTGCTGTAAAAGCATTGTTATTTTTTTCTATTTTTTTTTTTTAACTTAATTGACACACATGCCTTGCATTTAATTATTTATGTTTTTTATATATTTCATTTTAAACCATAATTGAGGCTATAATGTTTTATAGGAGAAGATATATAGAGGGTAATAAATAAATACGTAAAAAAAACTTGCATCAATATAGTTCTTTCTTTAAAAATGGGTTCTATATAGCACCTAAAAGGGTTCTGCTATTGTTATCTGAAGAACCCTTATCTGATACTATTCAGAACCATTTATGTCTTGTGAAGCCATACAATCACAGTGTTGTCATTCATTCTCAAATTAAATCATTGATCAAATTCCAAAAGTAGTGCCCAAATCAAATATAGCGACTATGGCACAGTTTTGACATCAATAACATAAAATACTAACATAATGGTTCTTATGATTCTTATGGCCAAATGTCATGACTCTATATCTGTGCCTGTATCAAATTTGGGGACTACGGCGCAGATTTCATGTCAATAATGTCAAATCTCATTGGTTCCTGCATGTCAAGCTCCAAAAAGGACAACAACAAAAAACACCATACAACCAAAGTAAAAGTAGTCAATACAACTAGTGCACCAAAATCGACTTATTTTACTGTGGCTTTTGTGTGTGTTTTATTTATTTATTAATTTATTTTTTATTTTAGCTTGACAGGTCGGAGTCGCCATTCATATGGTGAAAAACCCTTCAAAGATTAAAAAAAAAAAATATTATAATAGCTTTTCTGTTCCAAAGAAAAAAAGAAAGTCAGGTTAGGAGCGATATTAGGGTGAGTAACAGAATTTACATTTTTGGATGAACTCTCCCTTTAACCTTTTCAAAGTGGGAATTAATGGAGCTGTGTTAGCTGCCATTAGGTATATGCATTTTCTTGAAAAACTGCAAGGGTAACCTTCACATGATGCCCTCTCATCTTAACATGAAATTTGTGGGTTGCCTTAAAAGAAAGACCCAAAGGAAGCACACTTTTTTTCCCCATCCACAACAGATGTGTGAACGGTTGGTCTTTATCTGTACTCAGAGTTGATCCTGACTAGGGAAAAGGTGCAGGGCTGTAAAATTGAAAGAAGAAATACATCAAAGAGGGGTAATGAACCTTGTCCAATCCCAGCCCGGCCAAAAGGTGCCCTGGGCCAAGAGATGTGGAGAATTCTGATGAAGCCGTTTTCTGTGCTGGAGCAATGGCCTTGGAATGTGTGTGTGTGTGTGTGTGTGTGTGTGTGTGTGTGTGTGTGTGTGTGTGTGTGTGTGTGTGTGCGCGCATGCCCATGGTAAGTGTTAGGTATCAAGCCAGGTGAATGGTTTTACAATCCTGAACCCTTTTGATTCTTTCACTCAGCTGAGTGCTCCATTCCTGAAAGCCTTCCGATCCGAGACTGAAGACCTTAAATGGGAACTAGGGTTCTTGTGATGTGGAGGACTTCAGTAGGGAGGGTTCTGTACACCTCATTAAGCTCAATAGTACAGAAGAGATCAGTGGGCCATCTGGACTCAACAAACCTAGCCTCATCCATGTGAATCCGAGCAACCCAACAGCATTTAAACATTAAATTGTCACCACCCAAGAAAAGATTAGGGACGTGTTCCATATATTTCATTATGGCATGGGTTTTCTGGAATATCCACAGTGGGATGATTCATACAGCATTTGTAGTTCAGATATTTTTTTTTTATAACTTTTGAGACTCATCAAGCAATCAGATTCTATGGTCAGGTTTAGGAATTTAACAACATTCTTATACACTAATCAGATTTTAGGGTTAAATTTAGGGTTTGGGGGTTATATTTTTGGGTTTGGGGAAAGGGCTTCAACGACATTTTTATCAACCAAAAAGGGGCTTCAATGGCATTCTTATCATTTTAGGGTTAAGGCTTGGCCTATCCTTGTTTCATAGAGTCGTTGTTCAAAAGACGTGTCTAGCTTGGCTAAATTACATCATGTCATGTTTTGAGGAAGCTATTATCAGATTAATGTTTTTTTCTGTTGTCATACCCCCAGTTTTCATCAGAACATACATTTTCTCACCAATTCTCAGAATGCAGCTGATGCTCTATTTGGTGGGTGTGATTTGGCAGGCAAGAACATCAACTCACTCACACTTGATTTAATGGACTAAATGGTCTGTGCCCATGGTTGGCTGTTCTAGCCTTTTCTCATTATCCAAATCACGGCTGCAGAGACGCTGCAGACAACATCAAACACGATTGGGATTCCAGCTGAGAGAGATTTGCGAATCATCTGACACGGCCAAAGAAAGAGGATTAGAGATTGTGTCTTCTTACCTCACCAAGATCTTTTGGCTGTGCCATTTTAGTTGAGTGGTAGGTCTCCAAAGTCCTGCTTAATCTCCAACTGCTGTATGAGTCATTATGGAATCATTTAGGAAATCTGGCACTGAATTACTCTCATTTTCACACTATTGTTCCTCTCTGATGAAATTAACTTGGTGAATATTATATTCTGTGATTATTTATGTGCCAAATACCCAGTTCCGTTAACTCAAAAAAACTGTTCAACTCAACATATTTACCATATTTGTCTGCTTAATGCATGTTCCTGGTTGACATATCTTCCACATGTCTTCCATAGGTATACATATAAGACATCATAACAAACAAAACAAAAAAAACAAGCAGTGTCAGAAAGGACCTTCTCTGTTAACAGACAAATTATTAACACTGCTGTTCTCTGCAGAGATTTTTGTGTGGAGATCAAAGCAGAATTCAACGCTAGAGCAAGTGGATAGCCACAGCCTGCAAACTGATTAATATTGTGAAGGATGAGGGTTCAAGAGATTTAATGTCCATTGAAATAAATACACAACATATGGGGGCTAGTTCTTTTCATAAGTTAACCTCTTACTTTAGGAAAATGTTTAGTATTACTAAAATTTGTCAATCTGTCCTTATAATGTAGACTTTTTATTAGAGCTTTTCTAAGCCACGTCTCAGTATGTGTGACAGACAGATGCTTTTGGAGCATCTCACTTTGGTTGTGACACATCATAAAAACAGCGTGTTTACAGAATGTCTTGAGACACCTGCATTTGGAGTTGTGCTTCGTCCAGTTGTGTTTGAACACAAGAATGCCTTCTCATTTTGTGCTGTATCCTGTCAGGTAAATTTTATGCATCTGCTGGTCAACATATACTCCCATTAATGCTCTACTACTTTGACTAACAACAATTTATTTTATTTTAAGTTACATAAGCAATTTGGCCACTTTTGCTCCGTTCACTATATATGTGCTTATGGCCAAGGCAGTAACATTTAGGATCAGGTAAGTATTAGCATTTCTTATTGGGATAAAACCTGTTCTGGATTAACACTTCATTTGAAGCATATACCGAATATTCAGTTGATTGAAGCTTCACGTCATGAATTATGCATAGGTGTTGTTGGTTTGACAAAGGCTTCAACAGAAGCGTCTGTGTCTACCATCACATCATTATTCGCAATTACATATTTTCTTTTGATCTGCATCTATGGCATTCGCCAATCCTTTGACCTTTCTGTCAACTAAGATTTCAAAGAGTAAGAAGATTTCAAATAGTAAGAAACATTTAAAGGCATTTTCCATTCCCAAATTTAGGAACCCATTAGTTATTGATATGCTTTGGGCTGTTGTTTACTTTTCATAGTATATTGTAATAATTGCTTGAAATTTAATTATTATTAAAAAAAAATCCTCCTTCTGGAACACCACTCTATATTACAGTTCTTATTTCACTTCCCTTTGTTAATCTGGTAAGTGCATCCATGCTGGCTTTTTTCAAAAGGGCCTTTTTTCAATGCAATCATGATGCCTTTTGTCTATGTTTCACCACAACCTTGATAGTCCTGCTACTGGTTCACTCCATCTCCTAAGCAGTGCAAATGTGCTGTCCAGGTGCTGCAACTGTGGCATGTTTTCTGCTATCTTCTAAGATGTGTAAAAGTGCTGTACAGGCAGGTCATGCATCCAAGCATCCCATGATATCGCAAATGTCATTGATAAATAAAGCATTTATTCTCCCTTCACATGGCAAAGCATTGTATACATTTGCAGGGGTAGTGCACAAACAATGCTTGCCCTTATCACAATGCTCGCCCTAATCGTACGGCTCAAATGCAAAATGCTGTTATCCTTGCAGCGTATTACACAAACAACATCACCCTTCTCATAGGGCTCAAACGCTACATTGTTTGTCATTTTGTTGGGTTTGCACATGCAACATCACCCTTATCATAGGTCTAAAATGCAAAACGTTATTTGCCTTCTGCAGGGGTTTGCACAAACAACATTCCCCTTATTGTAGGGCTCTACACAAACTTTGCTTGTGCTTTTGCAGGGGTATTGCACATAATATGCCTGGCCTTTTTGCAAGGGCTCAATTACAAAGCAAGGGCTCATTCACAAGCATTTTTTACCCTTCTGCAAGGACATTTCACAAACAAGGCTCACCTACTTAGCATAGGTTTTAATTATTAGCTATTTTCCTTTTGGGGTAAGTTCTGCTCCCCTGCATCATTGCTTCTGGCAGGATATGACAGTTCAAGCAAGTATCAGAGCGCTAAACCATAGGACGGGCTTTACGCAAATGAATTTCTATGTTCTCATTAATCCCAATAATCCTGAGTATTTCTAATAGAAATGTAAGCATCAGCATTGTTCTAGCTGGAAGATCTCTGGATTAATTCTACCAGGCATCTTATCCAATCACAACACAGACTCTGTTTTATAGAGCTGCTCAGGTGTTTCTCATTGTTGCTTACATCTGTTGTTTTCACCCACCTCCACCCCATCACCACTAGTATAGGTCCCATACTGGCTGGGGGTAAACTCCGCTCCCCTGCTGTCATTTATTGTTCAAGCAAGTATCAGAGCGCTGAACCGTAGGACGGGGCTTACGCCAAATGATATAAGTGTTTCTAAACTCTCATTAATCCCAATAATCTTTTTCAGAGTCTTTCTGATAGAAATTCCTGATGGATAAAATCAAATCCCTACCTACATGATTTCTTGTTGAATATTCCCTCCAAAATAGCATCTTCAAAGACATTCTGAAGAGGTTTCGAAGATATTTCACATTAACTTTAAAAATGTTTTGCAAATGACCAACACCAATCCAAAGATGCCATTCATTTGATTAGGCCAAGCTTCCCTTCCAAACATGGTTCTAATCTTGCACCTGGGTTTGAACAGCCTTGCACAGTTTGTTTGGCAGAATATCACATAAATATTATTTTCTCTTGACCTTGGTTTGGGACATCCATATCTCATTGTTTAGAGTTAGATAGTACGGAGAATACGTAACAGAAATCTAAAGATCTGAATTTCACAAGAAATCTTAAGAATGCAAACATCTCCTCAAACAAGATGTCTAAACTTTACTTGAGTCAATGATTTCACTTTTTTAATTTTTTCATGAAGGAAAATACATTTTTCAGTTATCTGATCATGTTTAAATTTTGAAGAGTATAGAAATTAAGTGATATGTGATCTCACATTGGTGTATATTGACTATAGTGTGAAGCTTATGAACTGAAGTATATAAAAAAAATTAAATTATGTTTTTTCTCATTGTTTGTGTCCATCAAGATTCAAATACAAACTACTTTTACTGAGTGTGCCACTAGATTAATCATTATGTTTGTATTATTTTATTGAGTGTGTGCCACTGGATTAATCATTATGCTTGTATTATTTTCATTTCTAAGTCTCTTTGGATAAAGACATATGCTAAATGAACAAATAAATGTAACCTTACTCATACTGCCATTTTTGTCATATCGCCTGCCTCTGTGGAGGAATAGACATTTTTAGTCAACAGATCTTGTTTCAGTTTTAAAGAATTGAGAAACTCATGTCACTAACATTTTAATAATTTCACACCTTCCTCCCAGCACATCCCAGTGGTCGTAAAACCAGAGTGTGGGGTCTTGCTTTACTGGCTCAGAATGTTGGTTTGTGTCATCTTTCATATAGATTTATGGCTTCTGGCAGCTTATCTGCATTTTTAGTGTGATTGAAAAGTGTAGGCTTCATTTTTTATTTTTCCCCCTCCTTTCATGCAGTAGATGCAATCACACCCTTTGCTGATTTAGCCTGGCTGTATTGTGCATTATGCGTAGAAGAAGCATTATCATCAAAGAAGAGCAGGAATAGGGCTGGGCAGTTACAGAAGTTATAGAGTACATTACGAACACTTCTATGATGGTCATGTTTTCAATTTCTGAATTTAAATAAATTTTGATAATTTTTGTGGGGCTTAAGTACAAAATATATGTAGCCTTTTAGAGGACAGAGCTGGAATAATTTTTCTGAAATAGTTCAAATAATTGTAATAATAACAGTGTTCTCTCGCAATAAGTTTTGCATTCCCTCACAATAGTTTTGCATTATCTCGCAATAACTTTACCATAGTATTACTACAGTAACCATGATAAACCATATATTATATGAAACCATATTGAAAATGCAGAAAATTTAAATCTATGGTAATAAAAAAATCATAATTTTGTGATTATTATGGTTTTACTATACAAATACCATAGTTTAAGTATGGTTACTGTAGTAAACAATGGTTTAACTATAGTGATAACCATGACAGTTCCATGTTTTTGGCAGAAATATGGTTTTACTAGAGTTATATTGTAGGCTGTCATTTTATTTATTTATTTATTTTTTGGCAGAAACCATAGTTTTAATATAGTAATATTGTACAATGCAGTAACCCTAGTTTTCTGAGGAAATCTTGGTTTTAGTAATATTGTAGTAACCATGACTGTTGTAGTTTAAACATGTTTTTTTGTTCTGTTCATTTGGCAGAAAGTTATTGCTAGGGAATAAATAAATGAATAATAATAAATAAATAAATAAATAAATCCTGTACTTTAAGGAAGTAAAAATCATTGGCAAACAACTTGGTATCATTTGTTATTATTTCTTAAATTCACAAGCTATGAAAAAGGTTTATCACATATTATTTATATTTTTTTAAAAATAAATTTGTAAGTAATTGTGGCATAACCAACATGCAGGAGACCATTTTGTTGTCAAGGCCATAAAGATCCCTTTTGACTATGGTTCACTCGACATTGTAATACAAACTTTTGGGGAATTCCTTCACCGACGACCTAATTGAATACATGTAAAAGCAGTCACAAAAGAAGCGTTTCTTCTCATCCTCCCTGCTTCCGCTCCGCTTCGAGCCAGCGATTGGCGAAAAACCCGACTCCCACTGCCTCAGCGCCATGAAGAGGCGCCACTGAGCCATCGCTGATCCCACGTAAACCGTGACCCAAGCAAAAGCCTCACCCAGATCAGAGCGAACGCCTTGCCATAGGAAAAAACCCACCCAGGCACCAGGCGCAGCCCTGACCGCTCAACGCCGTGAAGAGGAATCTGAAGCCCACTGTTCTTCTTGGCCCAGATCTGAAGAAAGCACGGTTCGACACACACAGTGTTCAACTCCCCCCTCCCTGCCGAAGTTTATCGGGACCGGGATATTATGCAAAATGTTGTTTCTGTGTGTTGTATACACATAAAAAAAATGCTTTCCTAAAGAAAAGAGAAAAGTGCTCATTGCAGCTCCACGAGACACACATACATTTGCAATGAAAGGTCTCAATTTCTCTTCACGCTTCTCATACCCCACACACTATGCACAACCACTTGCCTATGGCGAGCGGTTCTTTATCTTCTATAGTGAGTGAACCGCTGTCAAATTACACAGACACGTGGTGAGCACTCATAGGTGTGTAAGATTGGGTTAAAAAAAACATTGAACACGAGTTTTGTCCAGTTTGCACACCGGCCACCTCGCATCAATGGTATTCTACAGTCCACGGTTCCCTCACGAGACGCACCACTGTTACAGGCAGAAATTCACAATCTTGAAGAAAAAAAACACAATAGAGATTGTTCCAGAATGCCATGCTCGCAAAGAGTTTTACAGCAGCTATTTTCTCATTCCCATTCCCCATCAATATCTGAGATGCTTGAATCGCTCGATTGCAAAATGCCCATTCAAAATGTTAAACCAGAAACAGATATTATCGCACATACAACCACAGGACTGGTTTTGTCAATAACTCTAAAGTATGCTTACTTTCATGTTCAGATTGTACCGAATTACAAACTGTTCTTGAGATTTGCTTTTGAAGAAACTACATATCAATTCAAAGTCCTCTCCATCTGCGTGTCTTTAGCTCCCATCCATTCATGAAATGTGTAGATGTGTTGCTCACCCCTTTGACGATGAGCGGCATGCACATTCTGAATTACCTTGACAATTGGCTATTAATTGCCCAATCAGAAGCTCTGTTATGCGAGCACAGGGACTTGATACTTCACAATTTGAACAGCCTAGATCTCATGTCAACTGGGCAAAAATCACACTTTCTCCCAGCCGACAAATCTCCTTTTTGGGAATTTGACTCGACTCCTTATGAGCGAGTGTGTTCAGACCATTCATCAGTGTCTGCCTCAGTTCAAAATGGGGAAAGCATTTCCACTGAAGTCATTACAGAGAATGCTGGGTTTTCTGATGGAAGCATCCACCATCTTACCATTAGGTCTTTTACAGATGAGACCTCTCCAGTGCTGGCTCAAACATCACATTTACTCGCCGGTGTCTGGCTGCTCTAGCACCATGGACAGCTCCAACCCTTTATCAGCTGGCTGAATAATTGCAAAAAACAATAAACACAACATAAAATACGGAATCAGTTATATAAATTAAACCACTCCCTCCGAACAACACACAGACATGCATTACATTGGTCTCTTACAATTATAACAAAAAATTTGAAACAAAATAAAAATATATGTTTTCAAAAAAACAGAGTGCATATACACATCAAACTAAAAATTAAAATCAAAAATCCCTCTCCACTGCCCCTCCCCGAGAACCCTCCAAAAAAAATCGTAATATCCACCCCACTTCCTTTTAAACAAATCCCACTTTCCAAACCTTCTATGGATTGCCTCCTCAAATGCCACAACCTCACCCATCTCCCCGTACCACTCCCGAAAATCTTTGAATCTTCACCCAAAATTGCTGTGTCTTAACACATCCCCAAAAAACATGGGTTGTGTCCCCATCTTCTGATTAGCATCGCCAGCATGATGCGGTGTGTCCTTAAGACCAAGTCTAAACAATCTAGAGGGTGTCCAATTTTATCAATTCAAAATCTTAAATTGCATTAGACGCACCCTTGAATCTCTAGATGTAGACATGATGTGTTTTAGAATCCTAGCCCACACTCCCTCCTCCAATACCAAATTTACATTTCTCTCCCATAAGCTCCATCCCCTAGACACTGAATTAACAGGGAGAAGTACACTGATGCCAAAAAGTTTTCCAAAAGTAGTAATCACCACTTCTAGAGTATCTGCCCTTTTAGGGGGGTTGTTTGCTACTCCCAAATATAGTACAGAGCTGGTGGCACAGCTGTAAGTACCTGAAGAGCTGAGATCTAGGAATCCTGAAATGTTGGACCAAAATTTCAAACGATCTTAACCCACTGAGCGTATTACAGCTCTCACAACCCACTCTGACCAGCAGAAAGGACACTCACCAATATGCAACTTTTGGTTTAGCCATATGCTCAAGGCAACATTTAAATAAATGTCTGAATTAAACACTCTGGACACTTTTGTCCATAGTGCGTACAGATGCAAGATAGCATGGTACGACTTAACTTCTCCAATTAGTTTAATAGAAAGGCTTTGTAATAGTAAAATAGGGGCAAAAACTTTCTGTTCAATTCCAAACCAGGGAGGGGCTCTCTCAGGTGGAAATGACCAATGAGCCAAATGTCTGAGACTAAGTGCATAATAATAAAACAAAACCTTGGGTTGGCCTAGCCCACCTTTATCAACCGGCCTATGTAGCTTATTGAAATGTAACGCTTTCCATTCCAAATGAAGCACTTTGCTATACTATCAAATTGCTTGAAATAAGAGAGGGGAGCATCTACAGGAAGAGATTGTAGTAGGTTGTTGCATTTTGGAATACAATTAATTTTAATAACATTAACCTTTCCAATAATCGATAAATATAATGAAGCCCACCAACTCACATCACTCGAAAAACTTTTTTATTAAAGGGTCAAAATGAACTCTGACTAATCACATACATTTGCTGGGAATAAAATACCCAAATACTTAATGGCCTATTTGGGCCATTGAAAGCACCTGGCTGAAAAGCCATTTCTGGGCAGTATGTAGTCAGATCTTTGGATTTAGACCAATTAAATCTGTATCCCAAAAATGTAGAAAAGGAATTGATAATTCTGTGGAGGCAAGGCATAGGTCTAGTGGGGTAGGAGATGAATAATAAAATATAATCTGCATAAAGTAAAGGATTATGCGCCATACCTCTCTGTCACCCCTGGAAAATCATCCTCCTTTCTTATCGCGGATGCTAATGGTTCAAGGGCAAGGCAGAACAATAATGGGGAAAGAGGGCAACCCTGCCAAGTGCCCCTATTCAGAGTAAAATAATCTGAAATTACCTCTACAAGGTATCCATAAAGTAACTTAATCTGTCCAATAAAAGTATTTCTGAACCCATATATTTCCAAAATCCTAAAAAGATAATCCCATTCTACCATATCAAATGCCTTTTCAGCCATTCAACTTCCTCAGACAGACAAACAAGTGTTCAGTGAGCTGGCTGTTTATGAGTGCAGTAGATGATGTAATCATTCCAATGCCCCGCAAAAATACTCCAACAGGAGGCATAAGCACAAGAATAAACAGATTCATTCACAACTGTGCCGAAGCAGTGTTATTCCACAAAACAAAAATCCAGCCGCTAGGCGGAACCAGCACAAAATGAAACAAAACAGGCGTCCCGGTTCCTCAGATGGTCAAGAGTCAAATTTACTCGGAGGCCACATAAAAAAATACACCATGACGTACTCAGTCTGTCAACTTTATAAAAGACATCCTTTGTGTAGGCATGTAGATATTTAGCATCCATCCCTAGCATCCACTCTCAATCTGGGCGGGAACTCCAGTGCAAAAGCAATCCTCCGTCAATGCAAAAGTTTCTTGAAGATGAAGTGTTATTCCAAAAAACAGAAAAAATGGCACCTAGCTTCCTTAGACAGTCGAGTGTATGTTCATCGAGTCAATCCACTCACATGAGAAACACCAAATGGCATACTCACTCCAAAGAATTTATGAAGGACAGTGTTTGCTTGGGACACGTAAACACTTCGCGGCCATCCTTCGCAACTATTCTCAGTTTGGCCAGAAACATCAGTGCAAAAGTGATCTTCCGTTGATGCAAGAGTTTCTTGCACTCCTTGAATCGATTGTGTTTCTTTCTTGTTGAATTCGCAAATTCCCGGAACAAGAAAATATTGTGATTCTTCCAAGAAAGATTTGCTTTGCTCCTTTCCTCGATCAACACGACATCTTTATCGGATGATCTCAAAAATTTGGCCAGAACTAATCAGGGTCTGTTTCCCTCAGCAGATCTGCGAGCCGGGACTCTGTGAGCTTGCACGATTTCCAGCTTATGGCCTGTTATGTTGAGCAGACTCGTGAAGAGCTTGTCTAGGAATTTCACCCTATCTCTGCATTCTTCATGCTCAGGAATTCCAACACAAAAGTACGTTGTTTCTCTCGCTTTCTGATCTTCCAGTTTTTCCAAAATGTTTTCCTCATCTATTTTGGTCACGACCGTAAGCGGATAATTCCCTTTTCGATGCATTTCTCAACATCTGCCACTCTTGTAACCAACTCATAGATTTTTTTTTTCCATTGCTATAATCGATCGACATGTTACAGCGAGATCCGGACAGATCAGCATCACAGACATGTTGGACATTTGGCGCTGAATTTCTTGAGCCGCGCCATCCAAATCAAGTCCCTGGTATGCAGGCCCATCAGAGATTTCAGCTTGAGGATGTAACTGTCTTTTAATGTCTCCAGTCCCAAGAATTTTTACTTCTTTGCCATGTTTACCTCAGAGAGTAAATATGTAACTGGGTATATCGAATCGTACCGGATTATATCTGAAAAATTAGCAAAGTGCACAGAGGTGGAGTCTACTTAGCCTGAAGGCTTTTTATTCTGACATAGCGAATCATCACGTTCTGATCCAGTTGGACAACATGTCAGTAGTGGTGTACGTAAACCGCTAGGGTGGAACTTGATCTCTACCAATGATGAGGCTTGTGCAACACCTCCTCATGTGGAGCGAACACCATCTCCTTTCCCTTCGAATGATATATGTCCTGGGCCACTTGAACTGTGGAGCGGACATGCTGTCGTGTCAGGGACCGATGGTGGGGTAATGGAGACTTCATCTGCAGATAGTTCTGAGGATTTGTGAAGTATTTGGCAAAACGGAAGTCGACATATTCGCCTCCGCGGACACCGCCCACTGCCTTTATTGGTACTCAATGTCCCAAGCCCCACTGGGGGTAGACACTTTCGCTCATAAGTGGCTGGTGAAATGCAAATACGTGTGAAATGGAAATTATGGAGATATTGATGGTTCTCCATGGGAAATACCACTGAGGAGGGATCTCCTCTCACTAACGCAGGGCAAGATTTGGCGTACGCAGCCAGAGCTGTGAAATCTACACATATGGCCACTGAATGGAGCACAGCAAACAAGCCAGAATTGGCTCAGTCGGTAATAAACACCATTTTTCAGGCTAGAAACCATCGAGAAGATTCCTCTATGCATTAAAATGGCAAATGGCGTGTTTGCAAATTGGTGCTCCTCACGCGGCAAGGACCCAGTGAAATGCTCCATAGCGGAAATTCTTACATTCGTTCAAGAGCGTCTGGATGCAGGTCTTACTCCATCAATGCTTAAGGTCTATGTAACGACCATATCGGCATTTCACGCCTCAGAGGCTGGCTCCTCTATTGGCAGACATGATCTAATCATAAAGTTCCTTAGAGGAGCGAGGTGCTTGGAACCCCCCACCCTGCTTCAGTCACAATGTGGAATTTAAATCTGGTGTGAGGGCTCTCACGAGCCCTCCGTTCGAACCATTGGAATCTGTTGAGTTGCGTGTGCTTTCTCTAAAGACCACACTTATTTTGGCTTTGGCCTCAGTTAAATGGGTGGGTGATATACAGGCACTGTCAATTGACCAACCCGATATCACGCCGAGGCGTGAAATAGACACGCCGGTCCACTCGCGGATGCGTGTCGGTGTCACGCTTTGCCTCCTCCAGGCGTGTACATGACACGCGCGCGTCTACGTAGAATACCGTCAGGGGGCGATCGTTTCCTCGACGCCAACAACTCTCCGCGCACCAGAGAGGAAGCGATACCGTTGTCGTCGCGTTGCACGTTCGTGCGGGCGGGATGCCGGCCAATTTCGCCGGTTACTTTCACTTGTGACCATATGTGACAAATAAAGGTTCATTACATAGTGCTGCTTTCATGAAGAAATCCTAACGTTGCTGTAGCCTAACGTTGTTATACGTGTGTGTGTGTGTGTGTGTGTGTGTGTGTGTGTGTGTGGGGGCTGTCGAGTATCTTGTGCTGATGTAAATAAACAAATAAATATATATATATATATATAAATATATATATATATAAATATATATATATATATATATATATATATATATATATATATATATATATATATATATATATATATATTTATTTAAAAAGTGTATTTATATACAAAAATAAACCCGGAAGTGGAGAACGCGATGTATCGCTTCCTCTTTGGTGCGCGGACAGTTGTTGGCGTCGAGGAAACGATCGCCCCCTGCCGGTATTCTACGTAGACGCGCGCGTGTCATGTACACGCCTGGAGGAGGCAAAGCGTGAAATAGACACGCATCCGCGAGTGGACCGGCGTGTCTATTTCACGCC
The DNA here is from genome assembly GCA_032164185.1 of Moxostoma hubbsi. Classification (NCBI taxonomy): domain Eukaryota; kingdom Metazoa; phylum Chordata; class Actinopteri; order Cypriniformes; family Catostomidae; genus Moxostoma; species Moxostoma hubbsi. Next base: position 7,023,177 of record JAVLUX010000052.1, on the reverse strand, counting down.
TCGGCGTGATACCGGGTTGAATTGACAGTTCATATCTGGAATTTGGACTGGGGCTTTCAAAGACCACCATCAAACCCAAACAAGGCTTTGTATCAATGGTGCTTTCCATGCCATTTAGGGCTCAGGTAATTCACCTATAGGCTTTCTCCCCACCGTTTAATTTGGATGAGGAGCAGTTAGTGCATTTATTATGCCCTGTGCAAGGCATTACACATGTATGTAGAGTACAAAAGGCATGTCCGTATCTAAGCAAAGGCTCTCTTATTGACGCAATTGCCCTCACCTATAATTCACTGGGTGAGAAATGCTCTATTGGTGTGAAAGTGCATTAAAATAGAGGCATGGCCTCTTCATGGGCATGGACAAGTGATCTGTCCATGCAGAACAGGATGGTCTTTGCAAAACACGTTTACAAGGTTTTATAATCTAGATGTGGCATCCATCTCTTTATGAGTCCTCTCTGTCTAGAGTGCTTACTATCCTAACACCCAGCGGGTGAGTCCAAGCTCCTTTATTACGGGCGGGTTACCTGTTATAATTTTAATACAACCGCCTGTTTAGGCTGGTATCCAAATTACTCTCTCTAAAGTCACAAGCACTTATTTTAAGAAAAAACCTAATGTATTTATTTAATTTGCTTCCTCAGTGTTGCCTCTCTTCCTGTTTTTCTATCTATATATTCATCCATCCATCCATCCATCCAAAAGTGCCAGAAGGACAATTTCTTTATTCAAGATTGTGTTATGTAATAATTATTTACTATAATAACATTTACATCTCACCCTTACATTGTACAGACCATTTTGCACATATTTGATCAGGTTCGGGAGATTTCAATAAACTCTGTGGTCTTCTTTTATTTTCATGTTTAAGACAAGTGCAGAGATTGGATTTATTGTGAGTCATGATTTGCCCATTCATAATGAATCACAATCATTAAATATTTGTTTTTCTTTATTCGTGTTGCAATTAAAACACAGCTCTTAAAATCCAACTGACAAATGTTACCAACCATCTGAATTGCATTTGAAGCATTTCAAAAGCACTTGGTTATTGAACAGCTTGTTTAATTGAATGAAAGTAATAGAAGAAAATAAAAATAAATAAAAACAGTCATTCACCTTTTCAGTCATGGAGTGCTCAGTAAGACTTGTGACAGAAAACAAGTATTTTGCAGCCTCTGTAAGGCGCAGTTTAATTACCACAGAAGTATGTCAAGTCTTTAACTATTACGCAGAGTCCTTTATATGCAAAAAAAAATAAAATTAAAAAAAAAAAAAATATATATATATATATATATATATATATATATATATATATATATATATGTATAGTTCTCATAAGTTAAAGATTTTTTTTTTTTATAAAGATAATAAAGATAATTGTTTTATTTAATTTGGGTGAATGGTTTGTTTTACAAATGTAGAAACAAAAATATCGGTAATTTTTTTTAAAATGGAACATAATTATGTATTTATCTTCTCCCCTTCTTTATGAATTGAACATAAATTCAACAGATTTTCAAAATTCAAATTCAAAATTATGATTTTAATTGTTGGACATTGGCAAAAAGGTCAAGACTTGAGGTGGGATTGGCCAAAAATCTCCATTTAAAGGTGGTTTGGAGGTGGGGAGGATATTAGGGGTTAGACATTAGAGGCAGACTGACAGTGGCAGAGCCAGGACTTTTTTACAGGGGTGGCTGGATAGGGGGCAGCAGTGACTTTGGGGTGGCACTGAAAATATAATTATAAAAACCTTCGTATTTGCCTATTAAAAAGGCAAAAAAAAATGGCAATTTTGGGATTTAACGCTCAAATTCCCATAATAATTTGTTTAGAGAATCATCTGTTTATTTCACTCAGCATATTATCGATAACTGTTTAGAATATATTAGTATGAAAGTCTCCTTGGTTCTCTCAGAACGCTCACCTAATGGAGCCATTGTGCTTTATCCTTGGAGCTTTGTGCTCTGTTTTGACTTTCTTTTTGGAATTGACCCTGTCTCAACATTGCATTATTCAGCAATATTTAAGACATCTTTCCAGAATTTGTCAAAGTATGATTCATCTCTATAATCCTGAAAATGTTGCATAAGGGCTTCAACTAGATCCACAGCTGAACCCAAATCAAGAGATGGAGACTGAAGCATTTCAGAGAGACATTTTGTACCACCAAAAATCTTAGTGTAGGTCACTAAATGACCAATGAATTGGAGGTCAATTTAAGCAAGCAGGCAGCATGCATCAACAGTTCTATCTCCACTGTAATCTTCAGCTATTTCCTCCAGGATATGATAACAGAAGGTAATTATTTGAGTACAGCATTGCAAGCCATATGTTGGCAAGCCCACCTTGTCTCACTTAATTTTTGCAGCTCTCTATGTGCACCATCATACATTTCTTTCTGTATGTTAAGCCATTTTCTATGAACATAAGAGCCAGGCATACTGTATATGTATATAATCTCTGCAAAACTGTAAAGAAAACCTCAGCTTGTGGGACTGTTTTCACTGTGTCAACCAGAACTAGATTGAGGTAATGAGCATTGCAGTGAACATAAAATGCCTTTTTGGCTACCTCCTTAATACGAGACATACGAATGCCATATTGCATTCCACTCATTACTGAGGCACCATTGTAGGCTTGTCCAACCAAGTTACTCCTGTATTCCAAGCAACACCTCTCAAGGAATTGGGACCCTTTGATACAATTTACTTATTATGTAAATACATCTTGTTGCATTGTAAATACATTGAAAGTACTTGCATTTAATTGCATTTGTAGTTACACTGTTAGCTTTACCCCTAACCCATTCCTTACCCCAATACCTATCCGTACCTCAACATCAGTAGCAGAAAATGTGGGAATTTTGCAGGACAACATGTAGTTACACAGTAAATACATAGTGTTGTATGTATTAAATGTTAGTAGATAAGACCACCTTATTTAAAGTGTGTCCAGGATTTGTATTATGTTTTTTTTGGCATCAAGACTTTGCTTCAAATTGCAAGAAACAATCTTTTACTGTTCCTTGGTAAGAAATACCTCAACTCCAATGAGATCTGTTCTTTTTTTGTCATTGGTTTCATCAGCCATTAGGGAAAACACCTCAAATTCCTTTACCTCTTTTACGATAGAGGCGCGTACCATTTCTGCCAAAATAGCCAAATTTTAATTCTGAATTTGGTGACTTGTGTATTTTGCGTTGCAAGCCCCTGTTAGTTTCTCATTAACAATCAAGTCCGGTACCGGTGACATCTACTATTGCTAATTAGTTTCCCTTGTTGTCTTCATCAGCTGTCTCGTGGTGACCCCTCTGCAATATATTCTGTGTTGCAGTTAAATTTAACACTTCAGCTACAGTTTTCATGTATTTGTATTGTGTTCTTTGTTTAAGATACGCATTAAAGATGAATTAGCCTTTTCTTTCAAATTCCTTCCAAGCCATTACAGCATTTATGTGTGACTCTGAATTTGCATGTGCAGCAAACCCTCCATCCTCTTTTTTCCAGTTCTTATTCACCAAGGCTGAAGTAAATACTGAATCTGTATTCACAAGTCCAAAGTGTCTGCAAGCGTAACAGTACACAGAGTCCTGGCTCTGGAAGTATTCAAGCCATGGGTGTGCAGTGTACCACAAGGTTTGAAAGTGTCTTCGTCTGTCACCCTGAAGAGTCCTGGGAAAGACTTCAAGGTGTGGACCATCAGCTCTTGATGTGGAAATGTCTAGAACAGGAAACATGGAGCAGAAGAAAAATAAGCTGCTTGAATTATGCTACTCGACAGAGATGAAACATGAAGATAAGTCACTGGGTTGAACTATTTTCCCATTCAACATCTAACTTTCCAGATCCAGAAATGTTAATTAGAAAAAAGACTTGTGTTAATTCACAATACATGAACTTTGATATAAGTGTTTTTATGAGGAGCACTGTGAATCAGTCCAAATGCCTTATAATGAAGCTCAAAGTAAACATCACTTTATCAGCTTTGGCAAAACTGTAGTGAACACACTTACATGGAAGTCTTAATTAAAGTGTATGAGTGACAGATGGTTTACCTGGAGGACCAATTGGGCCAGTGTTCAAGAGTGTCTCCTCTTCTTATTCAGAATCTATTTCTTGCTGTTGTTGCCTGAAAACAAAGTCTCCTAAAATCAGTCTCGGGTTTCAAAGGTTTTCAAACTCTTTGAAAAGGTTATGTAAAATTATTGTATAACAATTTAAGGCTATATTTGTTGACATCAGTTAATGCCTTAAGCATCATGGGCTAACAAATAAAGTCTTGTTCATTGCTAGTTCAATCAGATGAGACGCTAAACCGAGGTCCTGACTCTCTGTGGTCAATAAAAATCCAAGAGTACTTCTCGTAAAGAGTAGGGGTATAACCCCGGTGTCCTGGCTAAACTCCCCCCATTGGTCCATCTCAATCATGGCTTCCTAATAATCCCCATCCATTATTTGGCTGTATAACTCTACTCTCTCCTCTCCACCAATAGCTGGCGTGTGGTGAACATACTGGTGCACCATGGCTGCCGTCTCATCATCCAGGTGGATGCTACACACTGCTGGTGGTTGAGGAGAGTCCCATGTTCAATGTGTAAAGCGCTTTGAGAGTAGTGTCAGAATAAGTGCTTTATAAATGTAACGTTCATTCATTCATTCATTAACTAATGTTAACGTACACAACTTGAAATGTAAAACAACTTAGAATATATGTAGAAATTAACATTTAGCAATATTGAAACATGCTGAACTGTATGTGTTTTCTTCATTGTTACTGTAGTTCATGTTAACTATGTATTAATTCATTTTAATGAATACAGCATTATTGTAAAGTGGTACAAATTTTTGTTTTCTACATCATCTGTTTAAAATAGACAGAATATAACAATGAAGTAGCCAAGCGTGTGTGACTGAAGTATACCTATAGTTTCTCTTAGACCTGTGCTTTCTGGAGACTCCTCTCACTCACTGTCTTTGTCTGCCTCATCTTTCTCTGGCTCATCCTCTGGCTGCCTCACATTTTCCTACAGTATGCCTCAGTGTCTGAAGGCTTCTTCTTCATATTCTTATTGAAGAATCAAGCTATATCTGCTATCTTTCTCTTCATTTTAATTTCTCTGACTGACGTACATACAAAAAGCAACACACGTACATTACTACAGCAACACGTTTGAACTACAGTAATTTTATGGACTTCATCAAAGTGTAAGTTTATCTAAAATTAGCTAAATGGTCTGCACTTATATAGAGCCTTATTTATCCTTAAAGGTTACCAAAGTGCTTTACACTGTGTCCCATTCACACACCAATGGTGGCAGAGCTGCCATGCAAGGCACCTAGCTTGCCATTGGAAGCAACTTGGGGTTCAGTCTTGCCCAAGGACACTTCGGCATGTGGAGTCATGTGGGCCGGGAATCGAACCACCAACACTGTGATTAGTGGCCAACCCGCTCTACCACCTGAGCCACGGCCGACCCCCTGCCTAAAAAACTGCTAAGAAGCTAGGTGGAAAATATTTTGATTCATTTTTAATATTGAATCATATATATATATATATACACTACCGTTCAAAAGTTTGGGGTCACCCAAACAATTTTGTGTTTTCCTGAAAAGTCACACTTATTCACCACCATACGTTGTGAAATGAATAGAAAATAGAGTTAAGACATTGACAAGGTTAGAAATAATGATTTGTATTTGAAATAAGATTTTTTTTACATCAAACTTTGCTTTCGTCAAAGAATCCTCCATTTGCAGCAGTTACAGCATTGCAGACCTTTGGCATTCTAGCTGTTAATTTGTTGAGGTAATCTGGAGAAATTGCACCCCACGCTTCCAGAAGCAGCTCCCACAAGTTGGATTGGTTGGATGGGCACTTCTTGTGTACCATACGGTCAAGCTGCTCCCACAACAGCTCAATGGGGTTCAGATCTGGTGACTGCGCTGGCCACTCCATTACCGATAGAATACCAGCTGCCTGCTTCTGCTCTAAATAGTTCTTGCACAATTTGGAGGTGTGTTTAGGGTCATTGTCCTGTTGTAGGATGAAATTGGCTCCAATCAAGCGCTGTCCACTGGGTATGGCATGGCGTTGCAAAATGGAGTGATAGCCTTCCTTATTCAGAATCCCTTTTACCCTGTACAAATCTCCCACCTTACCAGCACCAAAGCAACCCCAGACCATTATATTACCTCCACCATGCTTAACAGATGGCGTCAGGCATTCTTCCAGCATCTTTTCATTTGTTCTGCGTCTCACAAACGTTCTTCTTTGTGATCCAAACACCTCAAACTTGGATTCATCTGTCCACAACACTTTTTTCCAGTCTTCCTCTGTCCAATGTCTGTGTTCTTTTGCCCATCTTAATCTTTTTCTTTTATTGGCCAGTCTCAGATATGGCTTTTTCTTTGCCACTCTGCCCTGAAGCCCAGAATCCCGCAGCCGCCTCTTCACTGTACATGTTGACACTGGTGTTTTGCGGGTACTATTTAATGAAGATGCCAGTTGGGGACCTGTGAGGCGTCTGTTTCTCAAACTAGAGACTCTAATGTACTTATCTTCTTGCTCAGTTGTGCAACGCGGCCTCCCACTTCTTTTTCTACTCTGGTTAGAGCCTGTTTGTGCTGTCCTCTGAAGGGAGTAGTACACACCGTTGTAGGAAATCTTCAATTTCTTAGCAATGTCTCGCATGGAATAGCCTTCATTTCTAAGGACAAGAATAGACTGTCGAGTTTCAGATGAAAGTTCTCTTTTTCTGGCCATTTTGAGCGTTTAATTGACCCCACAAATGTGATGCTCCAGAAACTCAATCTGCTCAAAGGAAGGTCAGTTTTGTAGCTTCTGTAACGACCTAAACTGTTTTCAGATGTGTGAACATGATTGCACAAGGGTTTTCTAATCATCAATTAGCCTTCTGAGCCAATGAGCAAACACATTGTACCATTAGAACACTGGAGTGATAGTTGCTGGAAATGGGCCTCTATACACCTATGTACATATTGCACCAAAAACCAGACATTTGCAGCTAGAATAGTCATTTACCACATTAGCAATGTATAGAGTGTATTTCTTCAAAGTTAAGACTAGTTTAAAGTTGTCTTCATTGAAAAGTACAGTGCTTTTCCTTCAAAAATAAGGACATTTCAATGTGACCCCAAACTTTTGAACGGTAGTGTATATATATATATGTGACTTAATTTCACCAGTCAGTACATTTAAGCAACTGCTGTTTTGAACATGGCATGGATAAACCTGCACTAAAATGATGTTTTTGAAAACCTTAAAACCAATCAAAATAATTTTGATTTCAAGACACATCGAAGCGCGGGACCCCTCTGGCACGTTGAAATGCGGTAAGGTCTAAATAGTAACCCTCGTGCTGCGGAAACTCTCGTGAGATAATTTTTGCTTCTCCTAAGTGGCATGGTTAGGATGAACATCGCAAGAGACTCGCAGCACAGCCCAGCCCTACTGTGCACTTGTAGCCTTCCTGCCAATAAGCAGCATGCAATTTGTGACTGCCATAAACAGAGTAGAACTATTTGGATCATCCATTGGCGGGAGAAAGAAGAGGAGGAAGAGAGAGAATGAATCGCTCATTGCACACTTTCACCCTAATCTCCTTTGTTAACAATAATGTTACAAATTTAATCTTGTAATGCTATGACTTTATTCTAAAAAATTGTACTTTATTCTCGAAATCTTAGAATTTCACCCCCCCTCCCATCATACACAACAAGCACAAATCACTTACCGTCATAGCAATTACCGAAAATATGCTATCAAAGTTGGTGAGCGCTCCTGGTAGTAATGACGCAGATCCATCGAATCATGGAATGTTTCCCAAGAAACATAAAAAAAAAGACTAAAAATGTAAGTGCCAGTGGGGTGGCCAAAGGGCTCCACTCCTGCAGACCGATGTATAGAATTTAGGATTAATCGATGCCAATGGTTGCTTTTTGGAATTATTGGTTATTCGCTTAAATCTATGCCGATAGTTGCCAATGTTTTTTATTAGTATTAATATTATTATTCCTCCATGTTCATATCTATTTTGATTAGATAATCAAGTAATCTAAATTGAAGAGAGGGCATGCAAAGAAAAATGCTGGTGAATATATAAACTATAAAAAGCTTAACTGTGTAAATACTTCAATATAGAGCATTTAAACGAAGCCAAGTATCCATAATTTCAAAATAAGAGTCCCTTGTTTGTTTTGGGCTCGTTTACAGTTAAAAGTCCCATATTATGCAACAAATCTTTTTTTAAATACATTTTATTATTATTATTATTATTATTATTATTATTATTATTAATAATATTATTGTGATTTTGGTTAAACTATAAACTGGGTTTTTATTCATTTTTGACTCTTATAGCCTCTATGTCTGTGTGCCTGTTATAGAATAGTAATTTCTTAACATTCTCAATATTGAATATACAAACTATTGGCTAGATTATAGGTTATAGGTCATTTCCACCACCTCAGTTATCAGCAGGGGTGGACTGGGAACAATAATTTGCCCAGGAGAAAAATATGTTGAGCGGGTGAGGGGTGTTCTGCGATGTGAAGTTGTCAACCAGGGGTGGGGGTGTGGCAATGTGTTTCGCTGTCCCCTTTTTGCATATCGCGGCCCCCTTCGGCATATCGCAGCCTCCTTTATCATATCACAGCCCACTTCGGTATATCGCGGCCCTGTTTTGTGAACGCCCCACCGGGAAAAGTCCCGGTTCTCCCGATGGCCTGTCCGCCTCTGGTTATCGGTATTGACAAACTCAGTTAACTTCTAAAAGTAATTTCAAGAGTTTAAAACTAGCTACTTTCCATGTTGTTTTTGTAATGTTAAATTATATTTTATCTAACATATCTAATTGTTCACGCAATAAAAGCATGATATTTGTGCCTCTACAATGTGTACTGTATTCATTGAAATTGACACCTCTCCACACCAAGATACTTCAAAATATACGCAGTAAGCCGTGATGCACACTGCAGCTTTTTCTCACTGACAATGCTGAACAATGCTGTACACAATTTCACACTAGCTCTCTCCATCTTAAGCATGTGCTAAGAAATTACAGAAGCCTTGGAAAAGATGTAAATGAAGAGCACATTTGCCATTGCTTCAGCAGATAAATCCTTCTCCACTGTGGCCGCAAGATAACAGCACTATGTTCTTTACAATTTCCTGTTCACTGTAGCGCGCATGAGTTTACAGCTATCTTTATGCATGCAGAATCCCGCTACACAGTCTGGCTATCTTCAATTTAGAGACATCTAATGAGAACATTTAGCAGCTTGGGAAGGAAAACCTTGTTTGCAGTTGCATTACCCTGAGCTGTGTAAGATTAAAAAATGTAATTGGAACTATATGTCTGGAAACTCGCAGGTTTTCCTGAGCCATAGTTCTTCCACAGCAAGATAAATGCTGAGCTTCTGAGCAATTGCATTAGGTTTGATTGTTACTATAAACTGAGCTGAGATTTTGTAAAGGAGCTATACATTCCGTTTTAAGGCAAACAGGTGGGATTCACAGTGTCTATAAAAGATATTAAAGTTGTTTATTTTATATGAACACACTTTTAGAGCAATCAATCAAAGAACAAATATAGGTGTCATACCATCCATATGTCAGATACTGTACATAAAGGGATTCGGCAATGTTATATCATATGGTCACTATTTTAGTAGATTTGATAAGACAGTCCCAGGGGCAATGTTAGGATTTTTGGGCCCCCAAACTCTGTTCTCTGGGCCCCCTATCTTATTAGAAATCCTTTTTTTCATACACTATATCATTGATAATAAACATAAACATACACATGGTTGCACATTCAAAAAGAGACACTAAAATCATATTTAAGTTTGAATACTTTATTAATATAACTTTAAATATGCATTTAATAGATTTTCCCCATTGCGCTGCATGGACCTGTTCGCTCTGAGCGGCCTCTTAAAGGAATAGTTCACCCAAAAATGTAAATTCTCCCATCATTTACTCACCCTCATTTCATCCCAAAAGTTTTTTTTTTTTTTCTTCTGCTTAACATAAATGAAGATTTTTAGAAGAATATTTCAGCTCTGTATATCCATGCAATGCAAGTGAATAGTGAACAGAACTTTGAAGCTCCAAAAACTATATAAAGGCAGCACAAATTTAATCCATAAGACTCCAGTGGTTAAATATATATCTTCAAAAGTGATATGATAGTTGTGGGTGAGAAACAGATCAATATTGAAGTCCTTTTTACTATAAATCTCCACTTTCACTTTCACATTCATTATGCATATCTTCAACTGCTGGGCAGAGAGGAGAATTTATAGTTAAAAAGGACTTAAATATGTATATGTTTCTCACCCACACCTATCATATCACTTTTAAAGATATAGTTTTAACAACTGGAATCTTATGGATTAATTTGATGCTGCCTTTATATCCTTTTTGGAGCTTCAAAATGTTGGTTCATATTCACTTGCATTGTGAGGAAATATTCTTAAAAAAAATCTTTGTTTGTGTTCTGCATAAGAAAAAATGTCATACCCATCTTGGATGGCATGAGGGCGAGTTAATGATGAGAGAATTTTCAGTTTTGGTAGAACTGTCCCTTCAAGTATTTTAGAAATGCTTTAGCCAGTATTTGGCTAGTATATGTAGCATGATTGCTACAGATTCAACTCGAAGTTGGTTAACTTGTTTTGTGACTTAGAACTCTTTATTGAAGACTTTTTAGAAATACCAATGGAGAAAATAAATGGGGAAAGTACAGCTAAAAAAGTGGGCAATCACTGTTGTGCTCTATACAGAGGGCTGCAAACAGAATAACAAATTATTTAAGGCTGCCAATTCATGTACACACTATTATAGATAATTATATAGAACATGTGGGAAGAATCCATTGTGTATTTGCTGAGGTAGTTTGTTGACAGTCTGTGAAAATTGCTACAAGGTGCAAGATAAACGTGGAAAGACTTTATGTGACTTTTATCAGGCGGAGTTGCACATTAAGATGAAATGAACAGTTTGGTTATTACAAGAACATTATGAACTGCTTATTTTGAAATGGCTTGTTTGCTTATTGAAATGAGATCCCTTACCTGAGGCCAAAACATCTATGCCATCAGATAAACCAGAATGAGTCAAAGGGAACCAATGCATTACTGCAGCTTTTATCATTTGTGTATATGGTGAGTGTCAGTAATCGCCTTTGAGTATCACACAATGATACAGTATGTCATTTATCATTGAAAATAATTATTTGAAGTGGATATGTTGATACTGCGTCACAGTTAATTTATATGATTGCATTTGTGAATTCTAATCCTTCAAAATAATTATTTCCATAGAGTTCCTTTGCTAAATATGATACTATTTAAAATAGTATTTAAAATTTGGGGCGGCTGTGGCTCAGGTGGTAGAGCGGGTCAGCCACTAATCACAGGGTTGGTGGTTCGATTACTGGCCCACATGACTCCACATGCCGAAGTGTCCTTGGGCAAGACACTGAACCCCAAGTTGCTCCCAATGGGAGGCTACCGCCTTGCATGGCAGCTCTGCCGTCATTGGTGTGTGAATATGTGTGAATGAGACGCTGTGTAAAGCGCTTAAAAAAGTCGCCATATAAGTGCAGATTGTGCAGTATTTTATTGCGACAGTTCCTCAAAAATGATAGCAACTCATTTTACTTATGTAATCTGACATATTTTGAAGTAAAACAGGATATTCAATGAGAAAAAAATATTAGCTTGATTTTATTTATTGGAAATTCATTGGTTTGTGAAAAGTTGTTTCTATGACAGGTAATTTGAGAGAAAGGGGTTAAAAATAAGAGCACGCGGTGACAAGGAAATTTGTTTTTGAGGTGGAGCAAATTATTACATTTTAATGAAATATTACAAAGACTGAGTACCAATAAGTTGTGTGCCATAAATGTTGTATTATGATTAATGTTGATACCATGTTGCTTTGAAGGAATTGGTTTTTAAAAAGCAATGGTTAAATGATTAAAAAATAATGATTGCTGCAATGCATAATGTCACTGTTTGTTTCGCACAAAGCCAGTCTATAGATTTACTATAACTACTTACAGGTGCACCCTATCTGGGCATATGTGACACAGTAGAACAGGTTTGCTGGGGTTAAAGACACAAGGAGCGATTCAAGTAGCAGTAAATTACCTCAGGCACACTAAATCAGATGGCATGTGAGCAGGGAATAATTACTGAATAACAAAAGTCTTTGTTAGGCTTGCAGGAATAATTGATTTTTTATGGAATTGAACGTTTTTACGCATCAGAAGACCTGCAAGGTCCCCTACTGTGGTCAGTGGGCCCGGGACTTCCACTGGGCTGGAGCAAATGTAATTAATTGAATCTGATTAAAATGAATGAAGTCATTAAAGAACTGCTGGGGCCCTTTTTCAGGCTTGAGCTGGTAATACGGGCATTACTGGGGCAGGGCGACATGGACTTGCCAGTGAGTTAGCTGCAATAGTGCTAATTTTAAGGCCAGAAACATATTTAATGCAAGAATGCAAACATACATAGATATGAATGCTTGGCCAGCACATTGCAAACATGCCGTCCCGTTGAACATACTTATTTGCGTTCAAAGGGATGACAGTGTTCAAATGTCTGTGCCATTCATCCTGATGTGTTTTTTCAGAATTAAGGTGGGCGATTCATTAAAAAAGTTTAAAGTGTTAATTTTTCTTAATCACAATTACTGCATTTACTGTTAATTCAGAATAAACCAACATAAACACTGGTTTGAAGGGCAAAACCTCTGCTATGTGTCCGCCTGAGTCATTACATGGATGCACACACCACTAACACAATAGCAGCGATGGAGAAATGAGCTCTAAACACTATTTGATTTACAAAACAAGCCTAGATTGGACTTATGATAGAAATCAAGAATTTTTCAGCCAATTTAAGGCACATTTTAATTTCCACAGAAGCAAGTTAAGTCTTAATCAAATCTATCATCAAAATGCTGAATGAGACTTTTTTTGTCTGCAAACACTTTCATGTGGAGTTCAAAGAGGCGCAGTGATATTGTGGAGGATGAGACTTTAAGAGATTTAATGCCCATTGCAATGAATACACAACCTATGGTGAGATTAGTTCTTTCAACTAGTCAACCTCCCAACCACTTTTGGAAATGTTACGTTTGGTTTAATGTTACTTGAATTGGTGCTATTTTAGTGCATTTCTATCTTTATACTGCGCAAGGCTTTGTTTGTAAAATTTTAATAAAGCACTATATTGTTACATATTGTTTTTTTTTCTTTCCTAAGATGGAAATAAATGCATTTTGACTGGAAAAGTATTATACATAGTGTCAAATTTAAGCACTTTCAAAATCTGCGATTAATTGCAAGATCTACTGACAGCACTAGTTTTTATTCAAGCCACTAGCTTTAAACATGTAGATAGTTAAACTGACTTACTCAGAAAGATTCTCTTCAAACTTTTCCTCTGCAATGCCAGTATTTGACCTGAAAGAGAAAACTGACCATAGAAGAAGAAATTGTTAATAATAATATGTTAATTTATACAACGCTTTTCCCAAGCTCAAAGCACTTTACAAACAACAAACATAAACAATAAAACAAGCATACATTATACACGACAAAATGATCCAGGGGTCAAAAGCATAGTCCGGAGTGAAAATGTGGATAAAAAAGAAGAATAAAAAAAATATAAAAAAATAAACAAAAAAACATGACCAGAATAGTCCCTTGTGGAGTGGGTGCACCAAGCAACCCTCGTTGACCTGAATCTCCCATGCCATAGTGCCAAAAGAGTGCAAACTCCAGGACACCAAATGAACAGAAAACACATAATTATTACAGGTACCGCGCCATGAAATCCTTCCGTCTAAGAGACACCACAGCAGACCAGTGGAGCAGAGCAGTCCACTCCCACGCATCAGTGGGAACCAGATAAACAGGTGAATGTCCATTGGAATGAAATCAAACAATGGCCAATGTATGGATGCGTGAAATGAAAAGAGACATAAATTTAAACAACAACAACAACGAGAAGTAACAAAACAAAAGACAAACAAACAGCTCCAATGTAGCCAAACATGTACAGTGTACTCACACTGGAATGAAAACTCAAGCAAGCAACAACGGACCAATCTTTCTAGCTCAGTTCCCACTATAACGCCCCTTGTGGCAATTCTAAGAATTAAATGTTTACTTGCGTTGTGTTAGGAATTGTGTTCTGACAACAGCACAATACAACAATGCAAGAAACCAAGGTTGCATAATGTGACAGGGCGGAGGGCGGGGCTAGGTCGTGATTATCCACACCCGGTCCCTTATCAGGCAAATTAAGCCTCCGAGAGGGATAAAGGCCAACTGCGGATGGTGGTGCGACAGAGAGAGAACGTTTACGGGCAGCTGACCGTCGTGTGTGTTTGTGTCTTTTGTTTAATTTTATCATTAAAACTATTATTTATATCGTCAAGCCGGTTCTTGCCTCCTTCGTTCTCTTATTCCCTTTACAAATAGGTATAAGTATTTGCATTCTAGCTTAGAATATGTTTCAGGCCTAGTTAAGCAGTTACTAGTGACGCTAATTCCCACTATAATGCCCCTTGTGGCAAATCTAAGAATTAAACATACATGCGATACGTAAGGAACTGTGCTCTGACAGATTTTCAAACACAAAAACCCAAGACATTGTGGTTGCATAGCTATAAGCCTTTGCATTCTAGCTTAGAATATGTTTCATTCCTAACGTTATTTCACTGGCTGTACTTTTTTGTGTCTGCACTGCTGCTTATCTTTTCTTCAAGGCTGTCACCCTCTAGTGTGACCTAAATAAGTCATGACTCCTACTTGGCGGTAATCAGGTTAGGGTTATATGAGGGTGAGCTAAAAGGTTGAAGAAAATACAACAGCGGTGCAACACGGCAACTTGCACAGGTCTGTCAAGTAAATGTTCAGGGACATCAGTCCCTCCTTAAACCCTTTAATGCTGTGCGTATCATATTTCATACATGATTTTCTAAAGCCTCTACATCATCAAAATGATCAAAAACTTTGCTGAAAAACCTTTTGTATACAATGTACTAGACGACTTTCTGATGGAACTTTCCATTGTCTTCTGGAAGCAGAAGAACTTATGTTTCCAAAATGGCTTTTTTCTAATTTTTACATAACAGGCATTATCCTGGTGGGCCGACGCATTTTGGGGCCGATCATGGGCGGACTGGCCAGCGGGAGAACAGAGCGTGCCGGTCGTGCCACAGCTAAACATGCCGAATGGGCCGCGATAACCAAAAATGAGCCGGGGGAACCGAGCGGGCCGGTGGTGCGTCCGCGAAATGTGCCGAATGGCCACGTTATGTGGAACGGACCACAAAATGGCGCTGTGATATGCAGAAAAGGATAGCGAACAATTTGGAGGCCAGGGCAACACCTTAAACTCTTCGTCATGTTCCTCAAACCATTGCCAAACAATGTGTGCAGTGTGGCAGGCCGCATTATCCTGCTGAAAGAGGCCACTTCCATCAAGGAATACCATTGCCATGAAGGAGTATACCTGGTCTGCAACAATGTTTAGGAAGGTGGCACGTGTCAAATCGACATCCACGTGAATGGCCGGACCCAGGGTTTCCCAGCAGAACATTGATCAGAGCATCATACTCCTTGTCGTCTTCCCACAGTGCATCCTGGTGCCATATTATCCCTATGTAAACAGCCATCCACGTGATGTCAAAGAAAACAGGAATTACTGACCAGGTGACCTTCTTCTTCTGCTCGAAGGTTCAGTTCCGACAGTCACATGCACATTGTAGGCACTTTCGGTGGTGGACAGGGGACATCTTGGGCACTCTGACCAGTCAGCAGGGTGCAATGCACTTTGTGTTGTGACACATTCCTCCCGTAACCATCATTAACATTTTCTGTGACTTGTGCCATAGTAGACTATATGTCGGTTCGAACCAGATGGGATAGCCTTTGTTGCCCTCAAGCATCGATGAGCCTTGGGTGCCCAACCGTCACCCTTGGGTGACACCGGTTTGTGGTTTGTCACTCCTCTGACTACTGTCAATACGTATTCACCAACGAGCACCCCACAAGCCTTGCTGTTTCAGAGATGCTCTGACCTAGTCATCTGGCCACAACAACTTGGCCCTAAAATCACTCGGGTCTTTATTCCTGCCCATTTCTCCTGTACTCTACATGTTGAATACGAGAATGCATTGCTCGCTTACCATCTAATCTACCCAGACCTTGACATGAGAGCTTGTTAGGAGATGATCAGTGTTATTCTCTTCACCTGTGAGTGGTCCTATTTTTTTTTTGACCATCAGTTTATATGTATTTTATATATATGCAGCCTGCTCTGCCATTTTAAAGATCTAATTATTTTACATTGCACGCTATTATAATGTCATCTTACTGTAACCTCTTGAAACCCAGCAAAAAAAAAGAAGACGCTTTTTTAAAATGTCAATATAAAAACACATTGATTCATATTGTATTTGATGTGTTGAATTGTATTGTCATACATTTCTATAAACCAAGGAGAGGAAGCTTTCATGGCTGAACTCCCAAACATTTGGTATCTCTGAAAAACCCTGGGAGTCCTCTTAATGTACAGTATTTACTACTGTGACATGTATGAACTAAGATACATTTAAATAACATAAGGCCTATACAAAACTAATTTGCTATATGAACACGTACAATAGTGCATGACATGTTAGCCAATACATTTTAACATTTGCATTATATATTACACTACATTTACAAGCATTTGTGTGTGTTCAAATTGCGCTGTAAAGCAACATTGAACTTGTGATGCAAAGGACTGCAGTACGACTCTTAAAGAGCACGCCGGTTGACAGGTGAGCCTAACGTGTCATAGAAGCACCAGAAAATGATGGGGTTGTTTCGGCAATTGTGTTTTTCATGTCACATCTACTTATATGACACTATAAATTAGGTTTAGTTCTAAGGTTTAGGGTTAGGGAGGTCGGTTTTGTTGATTTAACACTCAATAGAGCATTACCTAAACCTCATCTCTTTGGGAGAACATTTAACTCGCTTTTAGTGCCACATGGTGGACATTTTACATTCGAACTGCTGCGATACGTGTTAGGAGCCACATAATATCAGTTTGCATCCTGCTTAGAAACACCCCCATAATGCCATTACTTGCTAGAAAGTGACACTATAAATTTGATCTGATTTGCTTGTCCATTGACTTTTTCTGGTTTGCTTGCTCTGGTGGGTTGCATTGCTTTTTGAAGTTCTGTTCTGTTCTTGAATCTCAAAGTATTTGGTTACACATAATGGTTAATGTAAAGTGATCAACAAACCTGGTCTACTTCCATAGCCATGCAGGTAATCAACCTTGTGACGTCAACCAATGCGAATCATGCATTTAAACATGTCATCATATAAAACAGTAATATAAAGCAGACCTTGTGAAAGAGACAAACCAAGCTTAAAAGCAGAACCAGGACATCTGGGAACTGACAGCAGCTTGAGTTATCCTCAGAGATGAAAGAGACAGTGGGCTGATGAGGCAAGCGTATGGAAGCACCTCCAGGCCCCGGTTCACATTGAAAAAGGGCTCGCAAGGGTTTATTGGCATTCTATTCAGTCCATAACCAATGCTTCTGAAACAAATTGGGGGCCTGGGTAAGGCTGTCAAGACTGACACAAAAAGAAAATTATGACAGGTTCTCAATTAATCTATGCTGCAACAGACTGAAAAAGAGCACGCACCGTCTTATGAGAGGGAGGAGCAGATCTTGTCAGGAAAGGATGGAGTTGATGATAGACGAAAATCGAAAAAGCGCTAAAAAGTTTTGTCACTGTATTTCAGTTACTAAATCCGTGTCAGGGGAGTGTGCAACTCTAGAACGGGTGTGACGAGAGGTGGTCAAATCAAGAGCATTGCAATCAAGGAGATTAGAGCCTCTAATTAAATCATTTTCTGTTTTCCCGCATAGTGAACTGGCTGGACATTAATATTATCTTTTGTTCTACGTCTACAGTATAAGTCAATGATATGATGCTCATTTGTTTTGCCCAGATCAATTTAGATATTCAAAAATACAAAGAAATCAAGATGTACACAAAACAATTACTTGAATACACCTCATCTTCTATGATGAATATCTTTTCAATTTCTGGGTTGAAAGTCATTTTGTTATTAGTTTTGGGCCTGAATGTCAAAAATGTTATGTGGTGTAACCATTCAGAGACAGTTAAAATCCATCCATCCATCCATCGTCAACCGCTTATCCTGTACAGGGTCGCGGGGGGCTGGAGCCTATCCCAGCTAACATTGGGCGGACAGTTAAAATAAATAAATATTAATATTATAAGTCTCATGAACAGCTGGAATTTATGATAAGAGAAATTTTGGCATGAGTAGAGCAGAATTGTCTTGTATTATTATTTATTAAAAAATATAAACTTTTTTTTTTTTTACAATTGTGCTGAGAAAAGTTATTAATATTTGTGACTCATTAATAATTACACATTTATTCAGGGTGTAAGTAGAGTACTGGTAATATATATTAGACTTGATTGTTGCACCACATTTTATTAAGGCATTATCACTATTATTATTTTGTAGAAAATACGGTTGTAAAGCGATTTAGACGGGCAAGGTGGAGGTGAGAACTGGCTTGACAAAATAAATACAGTAATAGTTTAATGAAGAAATAAACCAAAAGGCACAAACACACACATATGATGGATAGCTGCCCGTAAACGTTCTCTCTCCGTCGCACCACCGTCCGTAGTCGGCCTTTATCCCTCTCGGAGGCTTGATTAGCCTGATAAGATAACGCCTTCCTGAATCTGGGAGAGGACAGAGGGAGGGAAACAATAATGAAAAATAGGGGGGTACTCCCTGTAACAGTGCAGTTCCCCCCAACAAAAAAACAGTAACATTAAAAAGAGAGGTAAAAGGCCAACGCAGAGTGGCGGTGGGACAGAGAGAGGAGAGAGAGAGAAAAAAAAAAAACACTTACTCGCCGGATATCCAATAAGCCGTTGCTTGGTCCTCGGCCACTCAACCACCCTCTAACAGATGACAGCCGTGCCTCCCCGGGCAGATCGGAGGCAGTACTCCAGCCCATGGTGGACGGAAAGCCCCGCCGCATTCTCAGGGAACAGAAAGGGTCTCCCCCGCCCCTGGCAGAGGTTCTTCCACTCCTGGCGGTCGGTTAGGATCCCCTTCTCCACTCGGAGTCGGTGGCCATTCCTCTGCTTCCAGGTGGCCGGGTTCCTCCGTCCCCCGGAAGATGACCGAGACTGCTCCGTTGGGGTGGATGGTAGCCCTATCATTGGCCAATAGACCACAGAAATCCATTTTGCAACTGAATTCGTCAATCTGTTTAAGGTAATTATTTTAAGGGCTTTTCTAAGGACAATTCTGTGTACACTTTTGCCAAATGGATGCTTTTGGAGCGTCTCATTTTGGTTGTGTCAAACACAGTGTTTTTAGGACAGGGCAACTTAAACATAGTTTGAAACATTTCTCGAGACACCAGCATTTGGAGTCGTGGAGTGGATCTGGAGATTTTTCAAGGGAGATTAGCGACACTGGTCCACATCTTCCCTGAGTCCGAAATAGTGTACATTCACAGTATATACTATATTTGGTAAAGGACACACTTCTCGGTTGATAAAACAGTACTTTCTTTAGGTATGCATGCGAGTAATATGACCAGATTCCGAAGATACTTCATTCATGGATATGAGTATTTTCCCGTGACCCCAATATATATGATACTTTGTAATAACAACTGTCACAAAAATAATCTACTCTGTTTTGTTATACAACTTTTTGGGATATATATCACTTACAGTTGTAAAGAACCATCATACTCGTTGTTCACCACCATACATTTAAATCCAACGCTTTGTATGTGACGTCTCCTCGGCTCCCGAGGGATTATGGGATCGTAAAATGTTCAATTTGATGCGCACTTTATAATCTCGGAAATTGTAGGTCACTGAGGATTCTGACTTCTCCATTGGCATACTGCCTTTGGCATACTATATAGTAGGGAAGTATGGATATTCGAACGCATTGCTAGTATTGTCTGCTGTCAGTGTGGTTTGTTGCCTGTAAAGCTGTGCATTGTCTATAGAGCTTGCACTTAATAACCCCTGTTGACTAAGACTCGTAAAATCATTATGGTGTTACAACAGGCCAGTGTTTCCTTACCTTATTTGCTGTAAGTACCCCCACAGCACCATCAATACAGCTCAAGTACCCATTCATTGACATAAAACCAAAAATGTTTACCAACAACTAAATATAATTTATTGTATATTGTTTATTCATCAACATAAACAAAACTAGAGCCATATGAGCTTTAGAACAGACTAATACTTTAATTATACAGGGGAACTTCAAACTTGATGCATTTCAAAATATTAGGGGCATTAGGTGTATATAGCAATTTTTGCTATTCCGTTTTATTTAATGGCACAGAATTTATACACTGCACCTTTAAAGATATCTAGCTAACATGGTTTTCTGCAGCAATATATGACTGCAGCTTGTGCAAATTACGTTTTCTGTGTGAACTCCATGACTGTGGGCATCCTGTTATGCGGTTTCATGCTATGCCCACTTCAACAATGAAGTCATCCTGGCTGCTCACACACTGGTAGGCTTTCACTGTACTTCTTTCCTCCACCTCCCCTGCCATGCTACGCTGCTCTTGCTTGAGGGTGTCACCGTATTTCAGACTCCTGCCCCATTCCAAAGCCGCGCTCTCACGGAGAGATCCGTTTCTCAGCTGCGTGCAGATAATGGAACATCCGTCTTCTGTCCTGGTCTGGCAACATGCAACTGCCCCTGCCTCGCAAGAGTAGTTAAAAAAGTGTTGAGCAGAAAAACTTTCTTTCATGACCAATAAATACATTAATAAAATATCAGAAATAAAATAAAAATGGTGTAGCTATGAGCAGTGTTAGGTAAGTCTGAGGTATTGTCCCAGTTTAACAATATGTAACAGCAACATGTTGATTAAAAATGGTAACTTGTAATTGTTACAATTTCTACCTAATCTAACCCTTAAAATGTGTTTTGTTGGTGTAACCTTATGTATTTAAGTTGACTTAGTATTTATACTTAGTAAAGTATTTTTGACCTGAGACAACACAAACGTTTGTGAAAGGAATGATATTTTTTTGTGAGGTAATGCAAACTATTGTGAGGGAACCCAAAATAATTTGAGGGAATCCAAAAATATTTTTGAGAGAATACAAACTATTGCAAGGAATGCAAAACTTATTGTTAGGAAACACAAAACTTTTTGTGATGGAATGCAAACTATTGTGAGAGAATGCAAAAATGTTGCGAGATTAAAAAATAAAAACATTGCGAGGGAGTGCAAAGTTTTGTGGGGGGAACAAAATGTTTTTGAAAGGGATCTTAAAACCATTGCATGGCCTTCATGGCTTGCTAGACAATATATACTGTATATAAAGGAAAAGCAAAAATATATGAGTAGAAACTCTAAACTATTGCAGGGGAATGCATAACGTTTTTCAGGAAATAAATTCCCTCCCTGCCTTGTAAAAGGCTCCATACAAATTTATATCAGTCCAAAAAAACATGTACATTTACAGTTATGTCATTATGTCAAACTTACAATATGACAATATGTCATGTTTTACTGTAAAGAGAATTAGATTTTTTTCCCCCTTCGAATTTTAGTATGCCACTGACATTTTAGGGGTTAAAAAAAAGGCTTTAATTTCTTTAGCCAAGAAATATGACCTGGACATGTTCTCGACAGGTATTATTGAAATTCACACTATTAATCATTTATCATTTTCACCATATTATGTATATGTAATTGTATTACACGTTATATTCTCTCACTGGATATATGATGGCATGTGAAAAACTCAATTATGGCGGAATTACAAAATGTGAAATGCTACTAAAATCCATTTACATCCCTGTCTCCCTATTTTATTTGCCAGTAACATCAGAGTAAATTTAAATGAATTCCTTCACATTTACAATCCACTGGTAACTGCAATGATAATCACTCAGCATTGCTTTGTGTTAGCCCATAATGCACTGTGGCTCTCTGCATTGTGCCCTTTGAGAGAGGTTAAACCAGTGGTTCTCAAACTGGGGGCCGTCTGACGGGCCACATAGAAATTGTAGAACATGATTTTTTTTTACTTAATTTTACCTGTATTTAAAGGATTGTCAACCTTTGAACTATGATGTACATAAAAATTAGAAATATCAATAAATTAAATCAATTATACACATACCACTGACCAACGATCAGTAGGCAGATGGATCAAGGACCTCTCTTTTGATGAGAAATCTCAACTCACTGAAAGATTGTAAGCGTGTGAGCAGTTCTCACTTCAGCTTGATGAATTCCTGAAATCCTACTTTATTTCCTGAAAAAAGTAGTGCAGTGCAGTCGTACATTCGATATTCATGGGATGGTCAAATTTTGGAAGATATTTTATTTTCCAAAGAACTCGATGGGAGAGCTACGGGTAAGGAAAGTTTCAAAATGTTGGACACTTTCATGGTAGAAGAACATCTGAGCTGGGAAAAGTGTGTATGTTTGCACTCATGGTGCGGCAGTAATGACTGGGCACAAGAGTGGAGTTGTCACACGAATTCAAGCCATAAATCCAAAGATCGGAGCTACTCACTGTAATCAAAATGGCACCTGACCTGCAAGATGTGTTGGAAGCAGTAGTAGCAGCTTTGAACTTCATTAAGACCACTGAAGTCACATCTCTTCACAAAACTATGCACAGAGATGGGGGCAGGTCATGATCAGCTACTGATCAATTATGAGGTGGGTGGCTCTCATGCAGGAAAGTTTTGGAGCGAGTAAACCTGACCTGGCACTGTCCTTTTCCGATCAACAGTGGATAGCAAACTAGCCTACCTTGCAGACATTTTTAGTAGTCTCAACGGACTTAATCTGTACATCCAGGGGTCTTATTCCACAATATTGGAAGCAAGTGACAAAATAAATGCATTCAGGAGAAAAATGTATCTGTGGAAATGTAAACTAAAAACAGGCATCACTGACATGTTTCCAAATCTATCAGAATTTTTGGACACAAACATTTTGAGAGTGGACTTACTCGACACCATTACCACTCAACTCACCTCACCTCACTCAACAATTCAGTTACTACTTCACAGACATTGACATGGAGATATATGACTGGGTTCGAGATCCCTTTTCTTATGATGTGATGGCCAGTGGCATCAGTGGAAAGGCTGAGGATGAACTTTTGGAATTATCCAGTGATCGCACTCTCAGGATGAGGTTTAATCAGCAGACCCCAGCGGAATATTGGCCCACGGTTGAAAAGGACTACAAGGAGGTTGCTCCTCAGGCCATGAGAATATTGTTGCCTTTCCCAAACACATATATTTTTGAGACATCATTCTCAGCCATGATGGCAATAAAGACAAAATACAGGGATGGCTTAATGTGGAAGATGACTTGAGAGTTTGCCTGTCATCAAAAACTCCCAGAATTGATAAGCTCTGCAAAGAAAGACAGTCTCACCCTTCCCACTGAGACAGGCTGTTCGCTTTTGTACAGTTGTTGTTATTAAATTGAAGTTCCTTTATTGCATAATTATTTTATTTTAAAGCTATTTATTTTTGAGTAAACGTTTTTTTTTATTTGTTTCATGGCAAAAAAAAAAACTTCAGATGCGCGGTCCAGAATGACAAAATGTTCCATTTTATGAAATACAGAATTTAGCATAAATTCTGTGTATCAGAGAAATAAGGCTACCAACCAACTGATTGATGTTCCAGCATCAATGAAATTGTACGTTTTAGATTGTTTTGTGTCACAAATTGTTTTTGTGGGCCACGAAGGGATGCACCCTACACAAGGGGGGCCTCATGCTGAAAAAGTTTAAGAACCACTGGGTTATAACAATGTGTCAGTGACTGTTGGCAAGCCAACCAGAAATATGTGAACTACTAACCTCAGAATGTATCTTTTTCTCTGTCCCGATGCACCTCTGCTGTCCCCCGGCCAAAAAAATTACATGAGATCAGACATACCGGCGTTATTTGTTTCTTTGAGAGGTTAGCAAATAGGACGGTTTGTTTGACGTAATGGAAGAAGGGCATATCTGCAGGGATGTTGGAAGGGAGACACCCTGTTGTGCATATTAATTTAGTTCCACCCAGACCGCCACCTGTGCGGGTGGTCGGTGCAGCGGTAGGGCACTTCCTGTTGACGTGGGACACATATGTGACCAACAACACACTGATGGGATCTCTCCATCAGCACACTGAGAATACACAACTTGTGTTTTACTTGACTTTTTTATTTTAAATACTTCTAACATGACTTTGTGGTTTATACAATATTTTATCTCATTGGTCAAAATATTAGTTTTAGTGTTCTTAACATTTGTTCCCCGTCTGTTGCTCACTTCGACATTGTGTCGAAGAAGCGACACTATGGGTCTCTCTTGAGCACCGAATATACCTCTAATCTGTGAAAAAAGGCCAACGTGAAGTTGGCAGACAGAATTTGCATGTCCCACCCTCGGACATACGGGTATAAATGCGGGAAAATACGTCTGTTCATTCAGAAATTTTCTTCAGAGCCGATGGTCATGTATGCAGCGAGCTGCAAGTCACACACCTGTTCCTATTCCTCTGAGCGATCTGCTTTTGGATCTACGGCGCACTTCAGCGTCTTTCTCCTTCTCTGCATGGCAGTGCAGTTTGCCCCTGGGCACTTCGACAGCGCAAAAGAGTTGTTATTAAAAGAGTGTTTTCCTCTATAAGAGCAATACAAAGCGGCGTTGAACGTCCTTTTCAGGACACGTCTATTTAAAAATGCCTTTCCGCCCCTGTGTAGTTCCTGGATGCGGTAGAGTGCTCCCCGATTCAGACGGCCACAGATGCTGTCCCGTGTGTTTGGGCTGCGATCACACTGAGGCAGCGTTTGTGGTTGGGTCATGTTCTCACTGCGAAAACATGACCATGGCAACGTTACGGTTGTGGCTTTCTTTAACTGAAAGAACGCCACTCCAGCTGCCCCCTGCATCGTTCCTTCTTCCCACAGGATTGAGGACGATGCGGCTGGCGATGGAGGCGATTTGGATGATGGCAGTGGGTGCGGCTTCGCCGGGTACGTCCCCGCAAACCGCCCGCCCCCCGGCACGCTCATTGACTTCCATCCGGGCTCAAGGCAACAGCGGCTCACCTCACAGCCAGCCTGCCTATCCTCTAGAGCCCCTCGAGCTGGATGAGCTCGCCGCTGCATTGGAGAGCGATCCGGCATCTTACGCGGACGACTTGTCTGGGCTGCCACCTTCAGGCCAGCATGCCCAGGCTGAGGCTGACGCCCAGATGTCTGACATGCTTGCCCGGGCCGCCTGGCTTGGACTGGAACCCGCCATCCTCCCCAGAGCCATCGCGACTGGATGATTGGTTCCTAGGGTCTGCTCGTCACTCACAGCCACGCCCCACCCCCCTGCCCCACCCCCTACGGTCCCTTTCTTCCCGGAGGTGCATGATGAGCTGATGACTGCATGGAGAGCACATTCTCCACTTCCTGCGCCCCGCAGGAAGTCCACACCCCCATCTCAATGATCCCCTCGAGGACCCTGAATGCTCCCAGGCGCTCCTGAGACGATTGACCCAGAGACGAACACGTTCACTCCGGAGCTAGTAAGCAGACCACTCCATCCCCCGGGGGAGGGCCGGGAGGAGAATCCTTGTTTGAATTTATTTCATTTTCCGCACCGCCCCCGGGCTGCGGTACCCTCATTCTCAATAACAGAGCTATTTCCTTTGTCTCTAGGTCACCTGGCCCGCAAATGCCATTCTCACGGCACTCTGCTGCTACACCTTAACATTCCCAATGTGCTGGACGCGGACCCTCCGCCTTCAGCCCCACGGCTGTTCTCCGGCCGGCCAGTTTTGACGAGTCTAGAGGACGCCTCTGCCGGACCTCCTCCTCAGTCACTAACCTGCCCCCTGCCGGGTGTGCGGAGCAAGGTATGTGCTTCGCGTCTTTTCTCAGCACCAGAGCCTCGGGACGCAGTTTTTTCTCCTGACGGCGTATTACCTTCTCCGCCTCACTTTGAAGCCCCGCTGTGTACATCAAAAATAATCGTCCCATTAGTGCCCCTAGCACGGTGCTTGGATGTGTGGCTTTCACTTCCCAACCCATCATGCTGGCTGGCCAGGACCATCTGACTCGGTTACGCAATTCAGTTTGCCAGCCCCCCTTCAGGGGCGTCCGCTTTACCGCAGTACACGGCGAACATGCCAACTTCCCTGCGAGCGGAAATTGTGACCCTCTTACTCAAAGACGCGATAGAGCCTGTCCCTTCAACCGAGATGAAGACGGGTTTCTACAGCCCTTACTTCATCGTAAGAAAGGCGACGGCTTACGACCAATCTTGAACTTGCGAGTTTTCAAGCAGGCTTTGCACAAACTCCCGTTCAAAATGCTCACGCAAAAACACATTTTAACTTGCATCAGGCATCTAGATTGGTTCGCAACGGTAGACCTGAAGGACGCATAATTCCACGTCACAATATTGCCTCGACATCGACCCTTTCTACGGTTCGCGTTCGACGGCCAGGCATATCAGTACAAGGTCCCCCCCTTTGGCATGTCCCTGTCCCCTCGCGTCTTTACGAAGGTCGCAGCCCTTGCCCCACTCCAAGAAGCCGGCATTCGCATACTCAACTACCTCGACGACTGGCTCATCCTGGCCCACTCCCAAGAGTTACTTTGCGCCAACAGGGACCAGGTGCTCAGGCACCTCAGCCGTCTAGAGCTTCAGGTCAACTGGGAAAAGAGTAAGCTTGCCCCGGTTCAGAGCATCTCTTTTCTCGGCATGGAGTTAGACTCAATCTCAATGTCAGCGCGCCTCACCAACAAGTGTGCGCAGTCAGTGCTGGAGTGCCTCGCCACCTTCAGGCCAGGCACTGTGGTCCCCTAAAACCTTTTTCAGAGGCTCCTGGGGCATATGGCATCCTCTGCGGCGGTTGCGCCACTGGGGTTGAGGCATATGAGACCGCTTCAGCACTGGCGTCAGACTCAAGTCCCGAGACGAGCATGGCACCACGGCACACACCGTGTGATGATCACCCCTGCCTGCCGCCAAACATTCCAACCCTGGACAGACCTCTGCTTTCTGCGGGCTGGAGTCCCCTTGCAGCAGGTGTCCTGATGCGTCTTGGTCACAACCGACGCCTCCAAATTGGGTTGGGGCGCCGTGTGCAATGGGCACGCAGCTGTGGGCCATTGGAAGGGGGCCCCGCTGCGCTGGCACATCAACTGAGTTGTTGGCTGTATTTTTTGCCCTGCAGAGGTTTCTCCCGCTAGTTCAGGGCAAACACGTCTTGATCAGATCAGACAGCGCCACGACGGTGGCGTACATAAATCACCAAGGTGGCGTACACTCCCGCCACATGACACAACTCGCCCGTCGTCTCCTCCTTTGGAGCCAGCAGTGACAGTCGCTGTGCACCACTCACATCCTCAGCAATGTCAATGTGATGGTGGACGTGCTGTCACGACAACCAGTGAAGAGTTGAGGCTTCACCCCCAGTCGGTCCAGCTGATTTGGGAACGGATCGGCGAGGCTCAGGTAGACCTGTTCGCCTCCCAGTACACCTCCCACTGCCCAATCTAGTATGCCCGAACAGAGGCTCCCCTCGGGGCAGACGCACTGGCACACAGCTGGCCCTTAGGGCTGCACAGATACGCATTTCCCCAGTGAGCCTTCTTGCACAGGTGCTGTGCAAGGTCAGGGAGGACGAGGAACAAGTCACTCTGGTGGCTCCCTATTGGCCCACCCGGGCTTGGTTCTCGGACCTTGTATTCCTCGTGACAGCCCCTCCCTGTCAAATTCCCCTGAGGAAAGGAATTTACACAGGAATTTAACATTTTTCTTCTGAATGTTTATTTACTCTAAAATCAACCCCATTCTTCTCATTACTGACAAGCACCATCCCTTTTTGCATTAAATCAAACATGTTCACCTTTTCTATGGCGCTACTGAATTTACAAAAAATCCAAACTAGCTGCAAATTTTCATTATTGCATGTGAAAGTAATGAGTGGTAAATTTACGGCTAGTTTGGATTTTTTGTAAGTGCAATAGTTTGAAAGGTTTGCAGCTCTCCGCCAGTATTGGCGAACCTCTTGCAAATATTTGGCAACAATGGACAATTTGCCACACGTTTTCTGCAAATCTCATTTGCATTTGAAAATTGTTAGTGGTGTAATTTACGGCAAATTTGCCATGAGCTCTCGATTTTCATAAGGGTGATCGCGTATTGCGTGAGCAGCCTCAGAGACACGGGTTTGGGTCCCCTGAAAACCAGAAAGTAATTGCGTTCACATGAACAATGGTGAAGATGAGTCAGAGGTTGCATTTTCACTGTAAAAAATGTATTTTTACTCCATTGACTGAAATGATTTGTCGACGTTATCGACAATGTTGAAAATTAAAAATTGCTGACAAAAATGTTAATTGTTGAATAGTCATTTAATCTCATTTAACGTAACATGAGATCACATTAAACTCTTATGATAACTCGTGAGAGAGCAACACTGCAGCTCACGCCTGACTGAGGAGAGGAAGAAAACAGATTACTGTCCAGATGCACTATAAATTTTATAATTTTTCAAAATATGAGGGAATTATGACACAAAAATACAAAACAAGTAAATACAGTAGCACTTTCGTTGTGGAATAGGTGGAGCCGGAGCTACCATGCCACTGAAGCAAAACTTGTATGTCTAGCATCTTTAACCCTCTGGGGTCTGAGGGTATTTTGGGCCCTGGAGAAGTTTTGACATGCCTTGACATTTGTGCTTTTTTGAGTTGCTTAAAAATATATTAATGGCTAAAGTCTGATAACACTGTATTCAGATAATATACAATAATATGTGAGCAACATGTGTGTACATGTTTGTATTTTTTAGAAAATAACATTTGTCCACAAGCCTTTTGAGAACTGGATCTTCTAGCCTAGAGTTTTTGCTACAAAATGATGTGAAAACCATCCTGATCACTCATTCATACAAAACAATATAGTAATTTAACTTTTGTAAGACAATTTTAGTGTTGAAAGGTAATATGCGAGGAGGCGTGAATGATCATGAATATTGATGTGATTGACACCTGAGAGACAATGACCCCACCCCTGGGCCTATCAATGAGGAATGTGACAGAGAGAGAATGAATGTGAGGAGAATTAATGATCAAAATCAAGTTTTAAATTAAAAGAAGTAATCTGACTATATATTTTCTTTACATAAAGACTTTACTTAATTTTAGACCTACACAACCGTCCGTTAAAAGAAGTCTCTTCTGCTCACCAAGACTGGATTTATTTGATCCAAAATACAGAAACAACATTGATATTCTGAACTGTTTTTACAATTTAAAAGAACAATTTTCTATCTAAATATATTGTAAAATGAAATTTGTTTCATTTTGCATCATTACTGCAGTCTTCAGTGTCACATGATCATTCAGAAATCATAATAATATGCTGATTTTCTAATATGGGCATATTTAAAGTGCATTTTTCTCATTTAACCTGAACACATATTTGTAAGCACGAGCTTTGTTGATGATAATGAGGCAGCATAACCTCTAGTTAAAATATAATCTAAACATTCATATTATTTTTATATTTTATTACATATTTATATTATACAGCATACAATTAAAATTCCAGCTTTAGCCGAAACAGCATTTAAATGTAACTAAAACTTGCTTATTAGGACATATTTCAAATGTCAATACTCTGAATCCTGGCTGGCAAGTCTAGAAACACTCCCACTAGTAAAATATGTACAACTTTATGTAAAATAGCGTGTCAATTAATGAAAACGAATTGACTTACTCGTCCAAAATTGTATCCTCGGCTGGATCAAATCGCTCTTCAAAATACAAATGTTCATCGGAGTCCCGCTCTTCTTCTGAGGAAAATGTTAAATCTTCCATACATTCCTGGAGCTTTCTCTCCTGTGTATCATTGCAAACGCATAGAAAAATGAATGAATTTAGTTTACAACCTCACAGTGGGGGGCGTGTACATTTGCGTTGATCATCTCAATACATTAGCATATGAATGGCACGCTCTGCTGGTGGGTGGGATCACATTACGGATAATTAGATGGACCGGTAAAAACCGAACATCGCTTTGTTTCAAACAGATTGCATTGCAGGAGAATATTTGTTTTAAATTTGAAAATTGGTTTATTTAAAAGTATACATTTTAAGCTTTCCTTAGACATATGTTTCATGTTTGTGTGAGAAGTATTCGCGGAGTTTCAGTTCATTTTTGTGACGTGTTTCTGAAATATGCTCTGACAGGAGAATTTCGCAGCATTGACAAATGGGAAGTTGATTGGTTTGGCAGCGATCTCTGTGTGGGTGATGCTTCATGCACGGCTACTCTGAATATTCACAGTGGACATGAATATCATTTTAGGAGTGAGTTTTGGTTTTGTTCTTTTTCACTGAAGTTTCAGAGTATAAAGTGCAGAATTAAAAAGAGGCTGCTTGACAATAATGCTTTTGCTGGTTACATACGTGCTCAACATCCACCCACGCCATCTTTTCGCCGTGCAAAGGTATGTATGACCGCTCCTTTAGACTTGGGGTTAGGATGTAAATTTAATAAAATATGATTTCCTATTGACTGTATTACATAATTTACTAAAAAAAAACAACAACTCGCTTTTGACACCACCCTGTGAACATTTCACCTTAACAACACTTCCGACTTCGACCACTTGGGGAAGTGGTTCAAATTTAACAAATTTAACATTTTCACAAATGTAAAAATATCAAACCAACTGGCATCTGCAAACATATGAAGCTAGACCTTTAACTAAATTTTCTTTTCAAGGGAACAGACTTCATAATTCCACAAAAAATCACCTTGACCCCAGTTGGACTGAAAAACAAATATTTGTTTTTCAGTCCAACTGGGGTCAAGGTGATTTTTTGTGGAATTATGAAGTCTGTTCCCTTCAAATTTACACAGGTCCAGTATATTAGCAGTGTAACCACATGTGTTATTTATCCCATTAACTATGGACATGTTTTCAGAATGTTTTTTTGTTTGTATGTTTGTTTGTTTTTATCCCCAATGTATTGTCAAAAGTGTGCTTGTGCTATCTTCCTTTAAAATAAGTGCTTTTAAAAGATATTCATGCATTTTGGCATATATAGCATATATAGTTCAACCTATAGCTCAACCACACTGCAGTCTACAACCTAGCAAAAAATATGAGTAAACAAATGAAACACCCCAAACAAAATCAATATCCCAGTTGTCCTTACACTGCTATGAACAATTATTCCTTGCCTCTCTCCTTCCTCAGGCAACCTGGGAGCAAATGGTGGCTGTGGAAATGCTGTCATGGCATGCTATGAGAGATAAACACTCGAGCCAAAGAAAGAGTTGAGCATCCTCCCTCATACTGTCTCCTGTGGGCTATTCTCCAGTATTTCCTCTACTGGCTCTTAACACAGAACCACCACAGGCAAGGTCAGGAATAGTGCCTTGGATGAATCCAGACAAACTCCATACATGCAGCCCGGCACAGGGTGCGGGGGGGTTATTCTTGAGGGATCATAAGTGTGTTAAAGGTACAAGCTCAAAGGCAGAGGTTGCTCTTTCTAAGGCTTTGGAACAACACTCGGTTTTCTAAGCTTCTGGGGTGAAGTTGACATGTTTTGGGCCTCTCATGGGCTACCAATTTGGCACTCGCGTCGAGTTCTTTTCTTTTTGGCTGAAATCGCCACTGAAAATGGAGACTTGGGAGGATTCCAGCCATCTGAAGAGCTTAGAGTGCCTGTCTTAGCTTTTTCCTGATCGTGAGCTAATGAGCGTCGCACATGTGACTCGCAGGTGAAACAGATGACCATTAGGTACCTGGGGAGGAAAAGTCAAGATGGTGGGAACGTGCTCAAAATGTAAGCCAAAAACAAAACAAAAAAACTATTGGATTTACTCAACTTACATCTTATGGAGTTTTGGTATCCTTGCCATAGTTGCCATTGGCTTGCTCACTGGTGGCCTAATTTTTTAATAATGATTACCAATGACGTTCTTCATTGAAAATGCTTAACAAGGACTTTAAGACATTACAACAGAATTTTCTGTAAAGCTGCTTAGAAACTAAAGCTCTAAACAAATTCAAATGAATTGACTC
Organism: Moxostoma hubbsi; assembly: GCA_032164185.1. NCBI lineage: Eukaryota > Metazoa > Chordata > Actinopteri > Cypriniformes > Catostomidae > Moxostoma > Moxostoma hubbsi. The sequence continues at coordinate 6,990,929 of JAVLUX010000052.1, read as the reverse complement.
ATTGTGGAAGGTGTGACTTGAATGCGGTACTCAATGTTCTCAAATATAAACACAAGGGGTTAAAGGTAATTTGCCACATGCAGCAAGAACCTTATGTTTTAGCAAGCAGGGTGTCCGTGAATGAAGTGTTGGAAAGCCTGAATCCGTGTTAGAAAAAATAACACAAATAATCTTGCCCCCGACCTATACGTAAATGTTCCTACAGTACCACCAAAGCAATTCAAGCTTGATGCACCTGGTATACAAATTTGTGGCAGCAGGGGATAGTCAGCACAACTCAATTTTAATTATCAGGATAAATGAGAATTCATGTATTTTATTTGGTAGAATAATTGTATTTGGTAGCTCAGCAAGTACTGATGCTGACTACCACCCTTGGAGTCACAAGTTCGAATCCAGGTCGTGCCGTGTGACTCCAGCCAGGTCTCCTAAGCAACCAAATTGGCATGGTTGCTGGGGAGGGTTGAGTCACATGTGGTAACCTCCTCATGGTTGCTATAATATGTGGTTCTCGTTCTCGGTGGGGCATGTGGTGAATTGTGTGTGGATGCTGCGGAGAAGACTGTGGGCCTCCACACACTCTACGTCTCTGCGGTAATGCGCTCAACAAGACATATGATAAGATGCACAGATTGATGGTCTCAGACATGCAGGCAACTGAGATTCCTCCTCCACCACTCGAATTGAATCGAATCACTACGCCACCATGAGGACTTAAGAGTGCATTGGGAATTGGGCATTCCAAATTGGGTAGAAAAAAATGAGAAGAGACATGGGAAAAAGTATGTCAAGGGGTGGGATTTGAACCCAGATCTCCAGCGTGACAACACATACACGTACCGTTGTTACACCCAGAGCTACTACAGCTGCACATGGGGGTATAGTTTGTTGTAAAATGCTGTGTTTCCACCAAACTATTGGAGCACAAATAATCGCTTAATTATCTCTCTTAATCCACTAAATATATAACTCGTTAACCAGTTTAATGTCTCTGCCCCAAATTAAATTATTAAAATTGCCATATTTTTAAAATGTCATATAATTTAATTCACTTACACCTGCATATCTTATGGCCTGTATTACTTCTTTTATTGGACTTTTGCCACTTTTATTTACAGAGAAAGTGACAGGAAATGAGGGAGAACTGGATCAGGAAATGTTCCAAGCCAAATTGGAACCCATGAGCACTAAAGTTCACATTCGTTTTACTGACCATTAATATGTTTTTATATAATGCTACATTACAAAAACTGGGCAGGAAACGTGGAGAAACTGGATTTGGTTGCTAGTCAAATTTGAACCCATAAAGCGTGGATGAGCACCACAATGTTTCGAATTAGGTACACTAACCACTAGGCCACAGAGCTGACATCGAGAACTCAGTTTTCAAATCATTTTACAGACATCCACATTTACCTGTTGAAAAATGCGAAACTCATTATTTCAACAATCTACAGATTGTGGCTTCCACCATGCTTGCTGATTGGACTGCAAGATTGGGCGCATCTATTCCTGCTCTCTATCAGTCAAGAAAACATAAAGCAAGTCTGCAGATATGCAATACAACAATAACAACAAAAACACACTCCCTCATGTCCCATTCAATCCTTCCAGAACATTCCTCTCCCATTCCTCCTCTGGGTCACTAAATGGCCAGTTCATCCAGTCAGGGGAAGAATATAATCCTCCACAACATATTTCCCACTGAGGCATTTTCTGTGCTCACTTGTCTGTAAAAAGCTGTTAGATTACTGGAACTATTAAACGAGATTTAAAGCTCATTAACTTTGTGGTCACATTTCCATTTTAGTGTGCTTCAAAACATCACCGGCAACATGAATGATGTTACGTTGCTTTATCTCGCAGGCCCACATAGATGAGATAAAATGGATGTGAGAAGGTACATGGCATTATTTAACTGTGCAGTGCTGCTATGTCAACATGATACTCACAATGTATAAGAGATGGCAGCTGTCAGTTATGTATTTATGCCTGGTCCAGACAAGTGGGTTAAGGTTGCATACTGTATATGTGCAGTATACCCTGTCTAACATGTGAGTGTGTACCCAGACGAAAATTGGGACCCACTTAATATTAGGTGTCTTTAACTTAAGCATATGATACAATGTTCTTATTATGTACATATGTGTTGTTGCATTGTACTTACATTTAAAGTACCTGCATTTCATTACATATATAGTTACACTGTTAACCTGAACCCTAACCCTAAACCTAACCCTACCATAGCCCCAAACCCTAAACCTGCCTGTACCCCAACCTCATGCTACTGTAAATTGTGTGAGAATTTTGTAGTTAAACAATACGTTTTTTTTTTTTTTGTACGTAAATTCTATTGTAAAGATGCAACAAAATTTTGGGCACCTAAATTTTAATTTGAATCTAAATAAAATTATTTTTATTTTATTTATTTTTTTTTAACAAAAGAGAAAAAAGACCAAACATCTTATCCAACAATGTGAACAGAAACCATTATTATGACCACAAATATTGACTTAAAAGTTGAGTCTTAAAAATAAATGTGTCTGACAATTTAGGGTTCTTGTAGCTCAACTTGTAGAGCATGGTACTAGCAACGACAATATCATGGGTTCAATTCCCAGGGAGCACACAACTTGATAAACTGTATACATTGAGTCAACTATAAGTTGCTTTGGATTGTTGCTTTAGCTTCCATTTTTCATCTCAAATTTGCTTTTACTGACACTATTGGCTAGGTTTAGGTTTAAGGTGGGGAGGTAGGTTTTGTTGAAAACTCGATAGATCATTAACCATAAAAATGTAATCTGTTCACAAGGAAATTTAACTCACTTTTAGCGCCACACAGTGGACATTTCACCTTGGAACTGCAGTGATACGTGTAAAAAGCCATGTAAAACATTAGCAAAAATGTAATTTTCATGAGTCAGACTCAGATAATTTTGAGAGTTTAAATTGACATCTTAGTCGGCCTTATTCTTGAAACAAAAACAGATTATTTTTATTTACTTTTGCAAATTGTATAAATCAATCAATGTGTAAAATATGTGTTATCAGAATTATCCTACTTCCCACTTCTGAAGTCCTATTTACAAGTATGTAATGTTCAAGTTCTCTTTTGTCTGAGAAAAAAAAAAAGGAAACATGGAGGATTCCTGGTTCATTCTTTCATATTTCTTGGGGAACTCTTATTTTGACACTGTAAAACATATTGGTCAGGTTTCAAAAGATAATAGAATATTTGCCAAATACATCATATTTTCTCTCTGTATCCAATGGTTACTGATATATTTATAAATGTTTATGAGCAAAACGACAAGCGATAACAAGATAGCTAGCTAAGTTAGTCCTATTATTCACACCAGAAACCAGACTCTCTTCCTCCATGTTGAAAATGTACATCTACTCCCAACTCAGAAAATCAGGTATCAAATTTATCTCCAAGTATTCAGTTTTCCAGTCATAATTACGACTTGAGGCGGCTTTCATTTGCAACTTCTGAGTGGGAAACTCGTATTCACTCATAAGCACCTAAAGACAAAATAAGACCCAATTATTTTCTGACACATTTCGGAATGCAAAGACATGTGATATCGCATTTGCTTACCCTTACAAAAAACGTCCATAAATTTGCCACAAATGTGCCGCTACTTATTTTCACATGCAAATGAGACTGTGATTCACCGCAAATGTTTGCCAGAAGTTTGCAGCTCTTCGCCAGTGGTGGTGAACCTGCAACAACATTGGACAATGACACTAATTTGCATGTGAAATTTATAAGTGGCGAATTTGCTGCAAGATTGCAGGCAAATTTGCTATGAACTCACATACGTGTGCTCACATACTTGCCTAGAGTCATTGCTATAAACAACTAAGAGATTAAAGGTGCTGTAACAGTTCCCCATTTTGCTAAATTCCATTACACTAAGAATTAAACCAACCCATTGAATCAACCACAGTCTTAAAAACTCCGCCCACAAAACACATGTGAACCAGACTGAACACACAATGTTTTCTGATTGATTAATATAACATTGGCTGCTTCATGTCACTTTTTTATTATTTACAGAGCCTAGGGCTGCCAATGAGACAGAAGTGATACAGTAAATCAAAATGCCAATTTAGTGGTGTCAGGAAATATGGACATGCTGTATTTTATATGTGGGATTACAAAAAATGTCCTACAGCCACCTTTAAAGAGATCAGATTTTGTATTTTTATTTCCTGTACTATATGCATTTGTAAATAATTAAATAAGACATTGAAATAATTGGATTTTGGCTCAGATTCTCTCTAAACAGCATTACAGACTGCACTGAATTTTAAAATAAAAAAATAGTTTATGGTTTCTGATTAAAAAAATAATAATAATAATATTAATAAAAAGAAAACACGTGTTGTGTAATGGCATACAATTAAGCCAAATGTGCATTACAAATACCAAACAGGACAAGAACATATTTGTGCGAGGCTTTAAATGTCTCCATTTAAACTTTCGTCTGTTGCCTCTGTCTCAAGTGTTTCCTTAGCTGGCTTTTGTTCTGTTAAATTGAAAATGAAATTTCTTCCAGGAACTCATCACTGGCATGCAAACCTTGTCAAATCATCCAATAATCCACAGGCAGCCGTTGTGTAAGATTAAGCAGAATTATAAAGGTAGGAACTGCGGCTCGGCGTAGTTTATTAAGTTACTTTGTGACATCCCTTGAGGGCTGTATCCATCTATCATAGTCTGGTTTGCATTGCAGGTGTGGAGACTGTCTGTGGCGCTCTGATAGGAGGTTGCTCCTGGTTTTAAAGAGATACATTTTATTGAGAAGGTAAAACGAGACCAGACCACCACACCCCTTAATGTGTAATCAAGTTATCCCCTGTGGTGTGTGCATGTGTGTGTCTGTCAGACAGTGGAATATGACACTAGGTGCCTTTCATCTATAACACCATCTCCTCGCTGTGTGGTCGTGGGTGACACAGACCCCCTCGCATTCCATTATCTATCTCAGATCACTCGCATTACACCCCTGTGACATTCATACCACTAGACTGACTTCAAATCTAATTTATGCAGTGAGTTATAAATATTTAAAATTAAACTAAAACGAAATTGTGTGTGTGTGACATTTTGAAACTAACATACAGTTATTGGAAATTTTCAAATTACATTAAAGGGATATTTCACCAATTTACTCACCCTTATGCCATCCCAAATGTGAATATCTCTGCTCTGTAGGTCCATGCAATGCAAGTGAATGGTGGCCAGAAAGCATATAAAGTCAGCATAAATGTAATCCACACAACTCCAGTGGTTAAATTCATATCTCCAGAATCAATATTATAGTTGTGGGTGAGAAACAGATCAATATTCAAGTCCTTTTTTTTACTATAAATTCTCCTCCCTGCCCAGTAGGTGTTGATATGCACAAAGAATGTGAATCACCAAAAAAGTTTTGGACACTGTTGACGTGAATTGTGTGGGTCCGCAGAGCTGAGATATTCTTTTCAGCAGAAGAAAGAAAGTCATACACATTTGGGATGTACGAGTCAATAATGAGAGAATTCAAATTTGGCCACATCCACACAAATCCGTTTTTAGTTAAAACACATTGATTTTGCTACATTTATGCCTCTCATCCACACAGGAATGGAATATTCCTCCATTGAAAATGGGAAAACGATCTCCATAACCACATACTTTGAAAAACGATGATGTTTGAAAGCTGAAAATTAAGGTTTTAAACTTAAAACAATTAGTTTGTTTTCATTTCAAAAATCTTAATGCCCCCATGAAATTAAAATGAAAGCTTTGTTGGTTTTGTCCATATCTACAGGTCTTAAGGTCATCTTTATGCTAGTTTACTTCGAAACGTTGACAAAATTCATTTTCAGAAGTTATAAGCATTTCAAATCAGCCACCTCTCTCTTCCGGCTAAAAAGTTGCAGCAATACCCATGACGTCACATAGAGGTTCAAAAACCTTCTCCAATCAAATGCTTTCTAGAATAAACGGACCCAAAAGATGTAGGATAAATGTAAGAGAGTTACATTTTAAAATTAATTTTGACGCAATTCCAGTTAAAACAATGCCCACATTCGGACCTATCCGAATACAGAACAGTTATAGAAATGTTGTCATAGTAACAAATACAGATACAGATAATAGCTTTGCTGCACACCCCTACTAGAAAACACAAAAAAACGTCAAATGTTCTGCTGCTGGAATCGGTCTGTGCCTAATGAAATTTGAAATTTGAATTGCGCCCAGGGGCTGAACCTGGAAGTGTTGCTGAAAATAAAGGCATGCGTGAGCTCCAGTTTCCGGGTAAAATGTCCACAGAGTGGCACCAAGAGCGAGTTGATTTTATTGTAAATGACGTAATACAGTCAACAGGAATGCATATTTTATTTACGCCAACCCTCAATCCCCTACCCACCGTCAGAGTGGTAAAAATGACATTTTAGAGTGAAAACGCAACCTCTAAATTGCGCTCACTTTGTTTTTGAGAACACGATTACTTCTTGGTTTCCATGGGACCAGAAACAATGTCTCGGAGGTTAGCGGGAAGGTAGACAGAAATGTGTTAAAGCTGTAATACATACAAAAATGTCTGATGCGGGATGATGCTTGTTAATTGACCTTTTTCACACTCCGGGTTTTTGAATGCGGAAAGTTTGCAGGGTAAACTTTGACAGAGGTGAATGGGAATGAATGGGAGATCACAACACATATTATTTTCACTTACCGTTTGCTCCAAGACCAAAAGAAAAAATCCACTATTACATTTGAAACTTTCCAGAAGAAAAACTAAATACAAAATAGAGAGTGGTGGATTAAGACAATAAAATGGGAGAAGATGCCAAATTTACTGTAACTCTCTCAGAAGCTGTTATAGAAACCCCCTTGCATCTGTGGCAATTCATATTTTTAGTTAATTCCATGGCAATATAACACAAAGTATAATGTTTTAAATTTACACTCAATATTTAAAAATGTATAATAGAATTTTTTTTGAGATTTACGCTGATAAATAAGGCAGAAATGAATAATCACAGTTTTTAATAGAGGTCTATAATTCGTCTGAATGGGGTTGATTTCAGGGTACTTGAACTTTCGGAAGCAACATGTTGATTTACTGGGATCATGTTAAAAAACTAAAAAACAACAAATAAAACTAGGATCAGTTCTTTGGTTGAACATCCAGTGGACATACGGCCCAATATATAGATTCCCTGTGTCTTTTTGGCGCTGGCTAATTTTATTCAGCCCTATGCATATAGACAGGGCAGCCTCTGCTTGCAGCTGTCTCTTGGCTCAAATTACAGGTGCTTAAACCGTGGCGTAAAAATAAATGGAATTGAGAATGTTGTAGGAGAGAGTCTGGCAGCAGAAAAAAGATGGTAAGGGGGAGAACAAGAGAACAGACAACAACAAAGTGACTAGCTATCCCCACCACAGTGACTTGGAGCAACATTAGACAATGTACGAGTGCCAACAGCTCTCAGCTCACCTGGCTGCTGGCGTTACAGACATCAAAATCACAATATGTTATCAATCACTGTTTCAGTGGAATTCCCAGCAGTGGGAATGGATATCTGAAGCATTCTAAATGCTACAAATGTGCAAACATTAACTTTTCCATCAGCCTTCATTTTGTGTTTTCTGTTAATCATTAAAATGATTGAACTTCTTAAACATCGAGGATGACAATTTGCCTCAGCCCAGTTAAATATGCTGGGTTTAATTACGGATTCATTAGGTGGCTTATTACGCAGATGTGAATTTACTGAGTCAGTCAGTTGTTAGGTTTTAGGTTAGTCGTAGGAGTTAGGTTAACAGTGTAACTACAGATGTAATTAAATGTATGTACATTAAATGTAATTATACCGTGAGGGAAAAAAGTATTTGATCCCCTGCTGATTTTGTACATTTGCCCACTGACAAACAAATAATCAGTCTATAATTTTAATGGTCAGGTAATTTGAACAGTGAGAGACAGAATAACAACAACAAAATCCAGAAAAACGCATGTCAAAAATGTTATAAATTGAACTGCATTTTAATGAGGGAAATAAGTATTCAACCCTGTCTCAATCAGAGATTTCTGGCTCCCAGGTAGGTGTCTTTTATACAGCTAACGGGCTGAGACTAGGAGCACACTCTTAAAGGGATTGCTCCTAATCTCAGTTTGTTGCCTGTATAAAAGACACCTGTACACAGAAGCAATCAATCAATCATTCCAAACAAAGATGTCAGGGACAAGATTGTAGATCTACACAAGGCTGGAATGGGCTACAAGACCATCGCCAAGCAGCTTGGTGAGAAGGTGACAACAGTTGGTGCGATTATTCGCAAATGGAAGAAACACAAAAGAACTGTCAATCTCCCTTGGTCCTGGGCTCCATGCAAGATCTCACCACGTGGAGTTGCAATGATCATGAGAACGGTGAGGAATCAGCCCAGAACTACACAGGAGGATCTTGTCAATGATCTCAAGGTAGCTGGGACCATAGTCACCAAGAAAAAAATTGGTAACACACTACGCCGTGAAGGACTGAAATCCTGCAGTGCCCGCAAGGTCCCCCTGCTCAAGAAAGCACATGAACATGCCGGTCTGAAGTTTGCCAATGAACATCTGAATGATTCAGAGAAGAACTGGGTGAAAGTGTTGTGGTCAGTTGTGACCAAAATCGAGCTCTTTGGCATCAACTCAACTCGCCATGTTTGGAGAATGAGGAATGCTGCCTATGACCCCAAGAACACCATCCCCACTGTCAAACATGGAGGTGGAAACATAATGCTTTGGGGGTGTTTTTCTGCTAAGGGACAGGACAACTTCACCGCATCAAAGGGACGATGGACAGGGCCATGTACTGTCAAATCTTGGGTGAGAACCTACTTCCCTCAGCAAGGGCTTTGAAAATGGGTCGTGGACGGGTATTCCAGCATGACAATGACCCAAAACACATGGCCAAGGCAACAAAGGAATGGCTCAAGAAGAAGCACATTATGGTCCTGGAGAGCCCTGGCCAGTCTCCAGACCTTAATCCCATAGAAAATCTGTGGAGGGAGCTGAAGGTTCGAGTTGCCAAACGTCAGCCTTGAAACCTTCATGACTTGGAGAAGATCTGCAAAGAGGAGTGGGACAAAAATCCCTCCTGAGATGTGTGCAAACCTGGTGGCCATCTACAAGAAACGTCTGACCTCTGTGATTGCCAACAAAGGTTTTGCCACCAAGTACTAAGTCATGTTTTGCAGTCTCTCACTGTTCAAATTAACCTACCATTAAAATTATAGACTGATCATTTCTTTGTCAGTGTGAAAACTTACAAAATCAGCAGGGGATCAAATACTTTTTTCCCTCACTGTACCACAGGTCCGTTGAATGCTTGATTCTGACTGGTTGACAGACATTCTATGGTGTGCATTTATTTTTCATGTAAATGCACTTCTATGAAGTTGTTACAGGTCTTGACTGCATTACGGTTCGACATCACTTTGCCAAATTATTTCAGCTATTTCAAAGAGCCCTAGAGGCTACAACAACAAAATAACCAATTACAAAATTCAAAGACATTGGTTAATTACATCGGATAGGAATGACAAACAGTGTCTAAAATATCCTACATTTATTTCACTTTCAATTGAAAAGCGTCCTTGGGCTCCCCCTCTCTCTACCTTTTGCTCTCATCTCACCTACACACACATACACACACACACACACACATATTGAGACTTGAGTTGTGACCAATAAATAGATCTGCACCCTTGCAACTTGATCAATACAACAGTTTCTATCATCCAAAATAACATTTAATATGTGAAACTTTTTGTTTCAGTGTATTTCACCATAATCAGCCTTTCACATGGCTATTGTAGAAAGCACTACCCCTGGCCCTATTTTTCGATCTCACACAAACTCTAGACCAAAGTCAACTCTGCCCTGTGACTCACTGGGATTGTAAACAGTTGTTTAGCAATGGAAAAGCTGTACGACAATGGCGAAACTAGCTGCTGCTTTGACTTGAACTTACTCTTGACAAGAGCCACTTTAAACACTGGTAATTCCACACGTGATCTCTCTCTCTCTCTCTCTCTCTCTCTCTCTCTCTCTCTCTCACACACACACACACACACACACACACACACACACACACACACACACACAACCTTGTTACTCCAATGCAGAAAAGAAGCACATCCTCCATTTCTAGCTCTAAAGTGACTTTTTCGTACTAGCAACGAAGGCTTGAGCTGTACCAAAGCTAGATACACTTGATCAATACAACAGTGACTATATTATATGAAATATCTGTGGGAAACACCCTCATGCTCCCCCTTCCCCTCTCTTAAGCTCTCTCTCACACACACACCGACACAAATACATATACACATTACGCACACTCTAACATGAAAAACAGAGCCATCATGTCAGTGTACTCTTGCATATCAGTAGGGTTGAAAACAGTTGTTAAAGTTTTCATTGGAGAAGATATATCCAAGAATGACAAAACTCGCTGCTGCTGAGAAGTGCTTAAACTTACATCTTGGCTAATCTGAAGCAATGCTATTTCTGATGAGAGCTCCAACAAAAAGGGTAATTCAAGAAGCAATCTCTCTCAGTTCATGAGTTTCTCTCTTTCAGCCCCTCAAAAACAAACTCACATACAAACGCATACACAGATGTACAGACGCACTACATTATTACTCCAGTAAGTACTCCAGTAAGGTAGCCCAAGCCTCGCTATCCTCCACTGCTAGTTCAAAAACGTCTGTCGCTGACAGAGGATGCTTGCAGGTCCCAGACCCTCTTGATGGAGGTGAGCGCGATCAGGAGGGCCATCTTCAGGGAGAGGGCTTTGTTTGACTGATTCTAGCGGCTTGAAGGGGGGTCTCTGAAGGCCCGAGAGGACCACTGAGAGACCCCAGGAAGGGAATAGGCTTGGCCGGGAAGGATTTAACCTCCGGGTGTCACTTAGGAACCTGATGATTAAGTCATGCTTACCTGAAGACTTGCTGTCTACTGCGTCCTGGTGGGCCGCGATAGCAGCCACATACACCTTCAAGGAGGAGGGGGACAGCCTCCTCTCCCGCCTCTCCTGCAGAAAAAAGAGCACTGACCTAACTGCACACCTCTGTGGGTCTTCAGCCCAGGAAGAACACCAATCTGCGAACAAGCGCCACTTCAGGGCGTAAAGTTGCCTGGTAGAGGGAGCTCTGGCTTGTTTGATTGGCAGGTGGTAGAGCAGCTAGATCTTCCACGTCCCGTCCAGGAGCCAGACATGGAGGTTCCAGAGGTCTGAGTGCGGATGCCAGAGTGTGCCCCGTCCCTGAGAAAGAAGGTCTTTCCTCAGGGGAATTCACCAGGGAGGGGCTGTCGCGAGGAGTACTGACTAGGACATGACGTGTCTCGAACTAATGGGAGAAACTTCCACAGGGCAAAGAAAACAGTCAGCAACTCAAGGCAATTGATGTGCCAGCACAGCGGGGCCCCCTTTCCAACAGCCTGCGGATGCGTGCCCATTGCACATGGCGCCCCAACCCATCTGGAGGCATCGGTCGTGACCAGGACATGTCGGTACACCTGCTGCAAGGGTACTCCTGCCTGCAGAAAGCAGTGGTCTGTCCAGGGTTTGAATGTTTGGCAGCAAGCGGGGGTGATCATTACACGGTGTGTGCCACGGCGCCTTGCTCGTCTTGGGGCTCGAGTCTGAAGCGAGTGCTGAAGTAGTCTAATATGTATCAACCCCAGCGGCGCGACTGCCGCGGAGGATGCCATATGCCCCAGGGGCCTCTGGAAAAGTTTTAAAGGGACCGTTGTGCCTGGCCTGAGAGTAGCGAGGCATCTCATCACCGACTGCGCACGCTCATTGGTGAGACGTGCTGACATTGAGACTGAGTCTAACTCTATGCTGAGAAAAGAGATGCTCTGAACCAGGGCGAGCTTTCTATTTTCCCAGTTGACTTGAAGCCCCAGATGGCTGACGACTTTCGTGTAGATGCGAGGGGACAGAGAAATACCGAAGGGGAGGACTTTGTACTGATACGCCTGGCCGTCGAATGCTAAATGTAGAAAGGGTCAGTGTCGAGGCAGAATTGAGACGTGAAAGTACACGTCCTTCAGGTCTACTGCTGCGTACGTATCTAGATGCTGGACGCAAGTTAAGATGTGTTTTTGCGTGAGCATTTTGAATGGGAGTTTGAGTAGATAAGAGGATTTCCACATGCAGGGATTTGGCGTATTCGCTGTGCACTGCGGTAAAGAAGTATGTGGCAGGGAATTAACATCATCACGGACTACAAAGGGAATAAAAACTCCGCCATGAACACCGTTGCCTCTCTCCCGGATGAGCTTAATACATTTTATGCTCGTTTCGAGGACAACAACAACACCGCCCTCGTGGAGAGAGCACTCGCGGCCGATACTACAGAGGTTGGTTCTCTCAATCTCTGTTGCGGATGTAACCCGATCCTTTCGACGGGTGAATATCCACAAAGCCGCGGGTCCAGACGGCATTCCGGGCTGCGTCATCAGAGCATGCGCGAACCAACTGGCTGGTGTTTTTACGGACATTTTCAACCTGTCCCTCTCCCTGTCTGTAGTCCCCACATGCTTCAAAACATCAACCATTGTGCCTGTACCGAAGCAATCAAAAATCACTTGCTTAAATGACTGGCGTCCTGTTGCCCTCACCCCCATCATCAGCAAATGCTTTGAGAGGTTGATCAGAGATTACATCTGCTCTGTTCTGCCCACCTCTTTGGACCCATTGCAGTTTGCCTACCGTAACAACCGCTCCACTGATGATGCCATTGCATCTACAATACACACTGCTCTATCCCACCTGGAAAAAAGGAACACGTATGTGAGAATGCTGTTTGTAGACTACAGCTCAGCATTTAACACCATAGTGCCCTCCAAGCTTGATGTGAAACTCCGGGCTCTGGGCTTAAACAGCTCGCTGTGCAGCTGGATCCTGGATTTCCTGTCAGGCAGACGTCAGGTGGTTAGAATGGGCAGCAACATCTCCTCATCACTGACCCTCAACACTGGAGCCCCGCAGGGCTGTGTTCTCAGCCCACTCCTGTATTCCCTGTACACACATGACTGTGTGGCGACACATAGCTCCAATGCCATCATTAAGTTTGCTGACGATACGACGGTGGTAGGTCTGATCACTGACAATGATGAAACAGCCTACAGAGAGGAGGTGCACACTCTGACACGCTGGTGTCAGGAGCACAACCTCTCCCTCAACGTCAGTAAAACCAAGGAGCTTGTGGTGGACTTCAGGAAGAAAGACAGAGAACACAGCCCCTCCACCATTAATGGAGCACCGGTGGAGAGAGTCAGCAGCTTCAAGTTCCTCGGTGTCCACATTACATCACATGGTCCGTCCACACTGAGGCCGTTGTGAAGAAGGCTCACCAGCGCCTCTTCTTCCTGAGACGGCTGAGGAAGTTTGGAATGAACCACCACACCATCACACATCTCTACACCAGCACTGTAGAGAGCATCCTGACTGGCTGCATCACCGCCTGGTACGGCAATAGCACCGCCCTCAACCGCAAAGACCTGCAAAGAGTGGTGCGAACTGCCAGAAACATCATCGGAGGTGAGCTTCCCTCCCTCCAGGATATATATAACAGACGGTGTGTGAATAAAGCTCGGAGGATTATCAAAGACTCCAGCCACCCGAGTCATGGGCTGCTCTCACTGCTTCCATCAGGCAGGCGGTATCGCAGCATCAGGACCCGCACCACCCGACTACATGACAGCTTCTTCCCACAAGCAATAAGACTTTTGAACACATGATCTCTCACGATCTACAATCAGCACTGCACTTTATTAATCTTCATTCTGTCAAATATATTCTCGCTCCCAATTCAGTTAGTGTATATATATATTTATACCCTTATCTAGTGTATGTGTATTCTACATTGTGTGTATTGTGTACATTTGATATGTAAATTGTTGTGTAAGTATGTGTACATTTGTTATGTAAATTGTGTTGTGTAAATATGTTGTTATTGTAAAGTGGTTTATGTCTCGTCACTGTCATTACTGCAATGTTGCTCGGAACTGCACACAAGACTTTCACCTACTGTTGCACTCGTGTACACAGTAGTGTGACAATAAAGTGATTTGATTTGATTTGATTTGATAAAGTGGACGCCCGCGAAGGTGGTGGAGGCCTGGCAAACTGAATTGCGTAACCGAGTCGGATGGTCCTGGCCAGCCAGCGTGACGGATTGGGAAGTGAAAGACACGTATCCAAGCGCCGTGCTAGGGGTACTAAGGGGACAACTATTTTTGACATACCCAGCGGGGCGGAGCAGGTAATGTGGTGTCGGGAGGCAACCTGACCTTCGTGACCTTCTGACCTTCATGGCCCGGGGGGCGTGATCGGTCATTGAGTGAAGTTCCTGTAGCACATCAAGAACAGGACTACCTAAGTGCAAGTTTTGAAGTGCCTTGGCCTGGCGTTGGTTGCAGGAGGGGCCATGGCCTGCAGGACGGAAGCGGTCTGGGACCGCTCCACCGTCGAGAGTAGTGAGAGCGGAGGAGCGAGGAAGCCGCGGCTTACTCAACTCTTCATGCACGTCCGGGAAGAAAGGAACTGGGGGGCACAGCTGTGAGCGGCGGACATGCTCGCAGGACCAATCAAGTAGGTGTGAGGGAGGGACGGGGTTTACCAGTCCAGCCTCGCGCTCGCGGTAGCCTGGGAAAGCATAACGGACCTCTGTGCGTCAGGCTCAGACTGGGCGAGCAGACCCGAAGGTGGCGGCCCAGGCGAGTCATCAGCATCAGACGCCGCTGTAATGCTCTGCGATGCAGCGACGATGTCGTCATCCAATTCGAACTCGACGTATTTCCCCTCTTTTATACCCCTATGTGGGGCGGGGCGGGGTATGCAAATACTGTCTGCCAACTTCTCATTGGCTTTTTTTCATAGATCAGAGGCATATTCGGCACTCAAGAGAGACCCCTAGTGTCGCTTCTACTTTTTCTACTTTGCCAACAGAATCTCAATTTTATCTTTTTGCACTGTCATACAAACAAGTTAAAGCCAGTGCTGAAGCACGTTACCAGACAGAAATTAGCATAATTAATTCTGATACAAGTAATGGCCATCATCGTCCAATCACTGCCAACAATATTAAAATAAAATGATACATTATAAATTCTGAATCTAAGTACTGATTATCATTGTCCCTTGTCTGCAAATCATGTTGAGTGGACCAAATATCATCTGCAGCCTGAAACTGAATGTTTGATAAGAAGTTTGGATTGAATGCGCTTGGATTCATATTAAATCTAAAGGATGTTCCCTTGCTCC
This sequence comes from Moxostoma hubbsi, assembly GCA_032164185.1. Taxonomy (NCBI): domain Eukaryota; kingdom Metazoa; phylum Chordata; class Actinopteri; order Cypriniformes; family Catostomidae; genus Moxostoma; species Moxostoma hubbsi. The sequence goes on along the minus strand of JAVLUX010000052.1, from coordinate 6,975,596 downwards.
CTATTTAGTGAATCACTTAACCTCCAGTGTGCTGTCTGTCTGCAATCGTCTCAGAACAGTTCAAAATTTTATTTTCATCATAACTCCATATAAAGCCTCTGAAAGCTATTTTTTTCCCTCAATGTGAAAATGCACAGTAAATATTATATTTCTAATGTAAACCTTGCATTAGTGTACACATTAGTGTACATTTTGTTTAGCAGAGTGGCATTTTGTGATAAATTGCTCAAATGTTAAAAATGGCATATTGAATGAAACTAGAGACTCCAATCTTTTGACTCAAACAGGTTTCAATGTAAAAACTTAATTAGGTTTCTTACCAAATGTAATTTTGTTGGTGTTTATCCCAAAGACCAGGTCAACTGTGATCTATGTCAAAAGATTATTGACAGCCCAGAGTCTCCTGACTTGAGATCAGTCAGTTTAAATATAATTTAATTATGCGTTGCATTTAACGAAGCCAAAATACAGCATCCACACATGTGTACGCGGGGTCACACGAGATTAAGCCTCCTGTGAGACCATAACCATGTTATTCTTTGAAGTACCTTGAAATACCAACTGTATATGGTAATAATTTGGTACTGTGGTATTACCATCACTTTTCCAGTGTATGATATTGTCATGGTATTTTTCTGTAATGGTTACTTGGTCACGATTCTCAGCATATGTATAATGCCAAAGCTTGTAGTAAATGTCCTTGTTGATTTATTTATAGCATTTTTGGAACAGAAAAAGGGCACATGAATGTCATTTTCATTTCTTGAATGTTACAAAGGCATTGCCATGTCAGCAGGGCTGATAACTTGTGTACCAAACTTGTGCTCAGACATGTCTAACCTTCAGTGTTGTCTTATTTTAAACATCACAGCGAGGAACTGTCAACAACAGACTTGTTTCCTATTTGACCTTGTTAGCACAAAGACAAATGCTAAGAAAAGTGAGAAACAGAAAATCTCAAATCTAAAAATTCTATATTTGCGTGTTTCTTTTACTACTAGTACTTTTGGCCCTATTAACTTGAGAAATAAACTCTCTCTAGTTTATTTAATATGTCTACCAACAAGCAGTATGCATACTTGCTTTAAAGGAGAATTCTTTATTTTTTACTAAACAAGTAACAAGTCATTTCAATCTAAAATTGTGTAGTGGAAATGACAGTGGTGAAAATTACATTTGAAACATTTGTGGAATAAGACTCCTTTGTCTTGCTGATGCTAATCTCAAAGCTAGTATTTTATGAATCTTAAATACACATAATTCAATAATATTTGAACACTTATTGCATAATTTTACAAAATTGCAGCTTGATTGAAAATTACACTGTAAAGGGATTAGAGGGAAAGGAGGTGGCGAGAACTGGCTTGACAATATAAATAATAGTTTACTGATAAATTTAAACAAAAATATACAAACATTAACACATACAGGGCAGCTGCCTGAAGCGCTCTCTCTCTCTCTCTCTCAAACTGTCGTCTCCGGTCGCCTTTATCCCTCGCTCACCTCATCAATGTGACTGGGGTCCGGGTGTGCATTCCGGCCCGGCCCCCACCCTCATCTTCGCTACAGACACGCTATAATATATTCTGTTCATAAGTGACATTTCCCATTTTTATTGATTTTCTTCACACAAAACATGTCTCATATTTCATATCAAGCATCTACACTTCTACCTTTCTCTACTTGACAAACAAGTACAATTAAAAATTGTATATTTTTATGATGGATTTTCATCTATGTAAGATTGAATGTCTGGGTCATGGACAAGGGTAAAGCAATACAATCTACTTCATGTATGAATGACATTTAAAAATGTGAAAAATAAATTAAAGCATGGTTAAAAGTTTCCCAGACAGTTGCAGTGTGACCTTCATATAACAAAAAGTTGTTCATTTTTCAACCCCTGGGTGCCTGTAGTGCCTGTAGTTGAAGAAACACCCATTAACACAGGGAGAAATCCATCTGTATATGCTTTCTCATTCACAGTCATGTCTAAAGCTCTCTCCTCTCATCTTTCGAGTTGTGTCTCAATGTCTCCACACTCAGAATAGAGTACATCTTAAATATCAAGCAGACCACAGGGTCTGTAAGCCACCCATGATGGTCTGCTGACCTCAGAAACTAAGATAAACCCCTGCAGTAGAGTAATCCGGTGCTCAGGTCAGAGAATACTCTGTGCTTAATGTCAGATATTCATCATGATCGCACTGTTTAGACATTACGATCTCGGGGGAGAAAGCAGTACCAGGCAGCTACTGGCCATTTACAGTACCTCAAGTATGACCTAATCTGGCAAATAGCTGCTATCTTTTTGTAGAAGCTTTTCTGAGAGTCTGTACTGTACTGAGAGTGATTGCTATGATTTGACATTTAGACAAAGTGCATTAAATTGGAAATCCTAAATGCCATCTTAATGTAAAATTATGCTTGCACCATGAAACCTGTGTAAAGTTATTCAGGGTTTAGTTTTATGCTGGGGAATTTAGTAAGACTGTCTGAACACTGTATAAACTTGGCATGTGCATTTGTTAAACTAAAGAGCTATTTTTACCTGGGATATCCCTTAAAAATTACTTTCATTGACAATTTAGATGTTGATTGTGCAATCTGGTCTCAAGACAAGTCATAATAATAGTACGAGATGGTGAAATGGAAAGAAATTGTACAAGTAGATGAGAAATGCCATCCAGTGGGGTCTGGGTACTGGGTAGCTCAGTGAGTATTGATGCTGACTACCACCCCTGGAGTCATAAGTTCGAATCCAGGGTGTGCTGAGTGACTCCAGCCAGGTCTCATAAGTAACCAAATTGGCCCGGTTGCTAGGCCAAGGAGCGAAGAGGTCGCGTTTAGTGGTTCTCGCTCTCAATTATAAGCCTACTCGTACAATTTCTTTCCATGTTGCCATCTCATACTATTGTAATGACTTTTCATATGTCTGGATTACATTATGGGCTTGCTCATACAATTTCTTTCCATTTCACCATCACATACTATTGTAACGACTTGTCATAGGACTTGATTATATTTCGAGCCTACTATTTCTTACAATTTTAACCTCACATACAATTATTAATTTAATTATGAGCCAACTCCTATGATTTCTTACCATTTTGGAATCTAGTACAATTTTTAAGACTTGTCATGAGTCTGGATTGCATTACAAGATTACTTGTACGATTTCTTACTAGTTTGACATATCATACCACAATTACGACTTGTCATAAAACTGGATTGCATTTCTTATTTTATCTATCTATCTATCTATCTATCTATCTATCTATCTATCTATCTATCTATCTATCTATATATCTATCATAACCAGAGTTTACATTCCCCCTAGCGCTAACGCTAAGGAAGCGCTCAGTGAACTGTATGGGGCTATGAGCGAACTGCAGAACGCTCACCCTGACAGACTGTTTATTGTCGACGGAGATTTCAACCATGCGAATCTCAAGACAGTGCTCCTTAAATTCCATCAGTATGTGGACTTTGCAACGAGAGGGGTGAACGTGCTTGATCTTGTTTACACAAACTCAGACCACATCTCTGTTATGCTAATTCCAGCATACAGACCGCTGGTCAGATGAACAAAACCGCTTCAGAAGCAGGTGAAAACCTGGCCAGCCGGAGCCATCTCTGCTCTTCAGGACTGTTTTGAGTGTACTGACTGGCACATGTTCAGGGAGGCTGCAACATATGGTGACTCTACCAACTTGGAGGAATACACAGCATCGGTGACCAGCTACGTCAGCAAGTGTATTGAGGATGTCACTTTCTCCAAGACCATCACCACACGCTCCAACCAGAAGCCGTGGATGACTGCGGAGGACCAAAGACTCCGCCTTCAGAGCAGGCGACAAGGCAGCCCTAAGAACAGCGAGGTCCAAACTGTCCCAGGTCATCAGAGAGGCAAAGCGCACACACGCCCAGAGAATCCATAGTCAATTCCAGGACAGCGGTGACACGCGGTGCATGTGGCAGGGCATCCAGGCCATCACCAACTACAGGACAACATCAGTTGCTTGTGACAAAGATGCCTCCCTTCCAGATGCCCTAAACGACTTCTACGCTCGGTTTGAAGTGCAGAACGACGTGGTGGCGAGGAAGACCACCCCTCCTCCCAATGATAAGGTGCTCTGTCTTACCACGGCTGATGTCAAGTTAAGTGGTTTTTATTGTCGTTCCTCCTGGACCATGGTGCTACATAACATAGGACAAACACAGAACCACATACAGGGACAGTACAATAAATTACTGACAATGAACAGGACAATAGACACAGTAAGAGACAGTGCAGCACCGACCAGTACACAGTAGTGCAAAGATGTCAGTTTCTAAAAATCCCAAATGTAAACGTAACATACTATGAGATAGTGTTCTATGAACATAGCAGTTATTGAGGTAGCAGCCAGTAATAAAGTGACAATAATTTTAAAGTGCAACTCAGGACATGTGTGGACACTTGACTTGATGTGAGGAAAACTCTACATAGAGTCAACCCACGGAAGGCTGCTGGACCAGACAACATTCCTGGCAGAGTGCTCAGAGGATGTGCAGACCACCTGGCAGATGTTCTTACCGACATCTTCAACATCTCTCTGAGCAGCGCCGTCGTTCCATCGTGCTTCAAGGCCACCACCATCGTCCCCATGGCAAAGAAGTCTTCAGCCTCAACGACTACCGTACCGTCGCACTCACACCCATCATCATGAAGTGCTTCGAGAGGCTCATCATGAGGCACATTAAGACCCAGCTGCCCCCTTCTCTAGACCCACTGCAGTTTGCGTATCGACCAAACCGTTCAACAGACGATGCCATCGCCACAACCCTCCATCTGGCCCTAACCCACCTAGATAAAAAGGACTCATATGTTTGAATGCTGTTCATAGACTTGGGCTCAGCATTGAACACAATCATTCCCCAGCACCTGATTGGAAAGCTGAACCTGCTGGGCCTGGAAACCTCCCTCTGCAACTGGATCCTGGACTTCCTGACTGGGAGTCCTCAGTCAGTCTGGATCGGGAACAGCATCTCCACCACACCACTCTGAGCACTGGGGCTCCCCAGGGCTGTATGCTCAGTCCACTGCTGTTCACTCTGCTGACTCACGAATGTGCAGCAATGCACAGCATGAATCACATAATCAAGTTCGCTGATGACACGACCATGGTGGGTCTCATCAGCAAGAACGACGAGTCAGCATACAGAGAGCAGATGCAGCGGCTAACGGACTGGTGTAGAGCCAACAACCTGTCTCAGAATGTGGACAAAACAAAAGAGATTGTTGTTGACTGTAGGAGAGCACAGAGTGACCAATCTCCACTGAACATTGATGGCTCCTCTGTGGAGATTGTCAAGAGCACCAAATTTCTTGGTGTTCACCTGGCGGAGAACCTCACCTGGTCCCTCAACACCAGCTCTATTACCAAGAAAGCCCAGCAGCATCTCTACTTTCTCCCACCCCCCATCCTCACTATATTCTATAGAGGGAATATTGAGAGCATCCTGAGCAGCTGCATCACTGCCTGGTTTGGGACTTGCACCATTTTGGACCGCAAAGCCCTGCAGAGTATAGTGAGGACAGCTGAGAAGATCATCTGGGTCTCTCTTCCCTCCATCAAAGACATTTACAAAAAACACTGCATCCACAATGCCACCAGCATTGTGGACAAACCCACACACCCCTCACACAAACTCTTCACACACCTGCCGTCTGGCAAGAGGTACTGAAGCATTCTGGCCCTCACGGCCAGACTGTGTAACAGCTTCTTCCCCCAAGCCATCAGACTCCTCAATACTCAGAGACTAGTTTGACACACACACACAACACACACGTGTCCGGAGTTGCACTTTAATTATTCTCACTTTATTACTGGTTACTACCTCAATAACCGCTATGTCCTTAGAACACTATCTCATACTTGTGTCTATTCATGTTATGTATACATTAGGCATTTTTAGAAACTGTCATCTTTTGCACTACTGTGTACTGGTCTCTTACTGTGTCTATTGTCCTGCTCACTGTCAGAAATGTATTGTACTGTCCGATACTTTATATAGGTATTTTATTTAGTCTGTGTAGTCTCATGTGGTTCTGGGTCTGTCCTATGTTGTTTTATGTAGCGCATGGTCCTGGAGGAATGTTGTCTCGTTTCGCTGTGTACTGTACTAATTGTATATGGTTGAAATGACAATAAAAACCACTTGACTTGACTTGACTTGAAAATGGTAAGAAATTGTACAAGTTGACTTGTAAAGCAAATCCATCCCTGACAAGTAATTATAATAGTATGAGATGGTAAAATGGTTTGTGTGAAAATGTATGATTTTATTCTCAACAAGAAAAATTTCAAAACAATGAAAAATCTTATTGCGATTTTTCCTAAATTCAACCCCAAACCCTAAACCTACCAATAAAGTATAACCTCTTACCTGAAACTAAACTTTGACTTTAATAGGAAAATAACCTTTGTGTCCAATGGAAGAAAGAAAACACCTGGGTTTGGAACACTGCAAGGGAAGCTTACTACAGGTTATTGACATACATCAGTCATTTGTATTGCATAAATAAATATTAAATAAATAACTAAATTTGTTCACAGCAACACCTTTCCAATAAAGTGTTGGATCCACTAAGAGTTGGATTGGAGGCTAGATAAAATTGCCTTTATTCTATTGATTTGAACTTCAGATTGTTGGTCCATACCTCTTGTGACTATGTGTGATAGTGAGTAGTATTGTAGTCACTGTGTAAAGAACACTGCATATATCAACCAACTAACAACCACCTAGAACACATTAACAACTGCATAGCTATGCCCTCGTAACGGCCTTCAACACGCCTGAGTTGTTGTAGCAAATTTGGGGCAGGCAAGCCTCACTCATATTTTACTCCAGAATATGGATGGATGGATGGATGGATGGATGGTGAACCGACTAAAGGAAAATAAAAAGTGCTAAAACTAAACTAAAGAACTAAAGTGGAGGAGAGACAGAACACCATGTTTGTATGTGCTTTCTCAACACAGGAATAATAGAACAGGGATGCTCCGTGGAGCATTCTACCTGAATGGTGGTGAAGATGTGTTGTACGACTCATTAAAGACTCGCTAGAAATGAAAGTGCACCTTTAATAACAGTGATTATTTTCTCCAGCCTTCCATTGTTCTGCAGTGGCTTTTTAAAGCATCCTAATGGCAGAGTGCTTCCACAACAGGCAGCTTAATGATTGACCACAACATTATGCAATTGAAATGTGCTATTTTTGGTAACTTGTAGGCTGCATATGCAAATTTGCATATGCATAATTTATGAAGTGCTCAATTGTATACACAAAAATGACAGAAAAATGCAACATATGCCCAAGTTCAGACCAAGTCAGAATATGTAGGCCACCCCCCTCCTCATGAGAACAAACATACAGTAGACAGACAGACAGATAGACAGATAGACAGATGGACGGACGGATGGAATATGTAGGCCACCCTCCTCCTCATAAGAACAAACATACAGTAGACAGACAGACAGATAGACAGACGAACGGACTGACAGACGGCTGGAATATGTAGGCCAGCCCCCTCCTCATGAGAACAAACATACAGTTGACAGACAGACAGATAGACGGATGAATGGATCTACCCATGGTTCTGAATATACTGTGCAGCTCCTGGTCCAAGCTCTAGTCATTTCAAGACTGGACTACTGCAACACTCTGATGGCTGGCCTCCCAGCTAGTGTGATTAAGCCGCTTCTATACTATATCTACTCTTGGAACTTAGGAGTGTGAGACTGCAGATATTAGCTATGTTGCCTTCCTATTTATTTTATGTGAAATAACATAATATTGCAAAAATATTGTGAGAATAAAGCTGCATTTCCATCCCTTGTGTTCAAAAGAACAAAATCATACCATTTGGAAAAATTGTAGCCACTGTGACTCTTTTATTAATAAAAAATGGCGGTTTAGAACGCACAGACAAAACAATTATTTTGTCTTATGTCTGGAAGTTTATTAATAGTCCGCTGGTTAGTCCAGTTATCAATGAGTTATTCATTCACATTACTTTTATAAAGTACGTCTTATATTTCCTAATACATTCAATAGGAGTTTATTTGGTTAATGTGTTTCCATTATAGTTTCTGCGCATTTTTCTTATCGAATTAAAAAATCTATCCACCTCAAGCGAGCATACATTAAATGTTTTTATGCACATTTCGGATATTTTATTCTGAATTTGGTGTTTCCATACAAAAGTTTTTATGCAATATCCCAAAATGGCAAAATGCGCATAAAAGTGTCAACTTTTGTATGACAAAATGCATGTTATGTTCTTCATTTGTAAGTTGCTTTGCTAAACGTTTCTGCTAAATGACCAAATGTAAATGTTCACACAAGATGTTACAAGCTTAGACATTTAATATGGTGGGCCAGTGTGGCAAAATTAACAGCAAATGTTGCAGTGCCGAGATGTATGCAGCCCATCATGCACATTTCAGAAGTATGAAGATTCATTAGATGTTCATGATCTACATGGAAAAGTCTTCTCCTAATCCCTTGAGTGCCTTCACCATGTGGTCAGAAACTTGCCACTTCACATTTTACTTGGAAAAAAGTGTGAATCTTGTGGCTGCCTTGTTACCAGTCAGATTTATTGACCTGGCTCTCATGGGTGCACTTAGCATAGTTTCCCTTGGGCTGATCAATTATTTATTACTCATTTAAAACAGGTAAAGGGTTTTAAAGGAAATTAAACATAATAGGGATGATACGGATGATTTGAGACAGAAGAGAGAACAAGAGTGAAGGAGGGCTGACTGTTGTAAACACCATTATGATGGAATTTGAATTAAATACTGTTCGCATCTGTTAACATTGTCTACAAGGTCTGTCTTCCTCCTGAAAAGTTCAATGTTTACTGCTTATCTAATGTTTTTGTGAAGTTGTAATATCTACCTCCATTTCATTCACTCATGTCTGTCTTTTAGCTACACGCTACTCATAATTTAAAGCAGTAAAACTACATTCAATCTACTCTTCTCAACAATAGTTAGCTTTATTCTGTTAACAAAAAGCAGCTAACTACATTTAAATAATTTTTCTGCAAAATCTTTAAAAACATACAGTATAACTATCATATCATTATGGTGGCTTGAAAATGCAGGAAATGCTTGAAATGATCAGAATTACAATTTTCACACAGTGGATGATCAAAACTCCTAAGATTTACAGTAGATTGATGGAATTTTCAAATGGGCCAAGATTATCCAATCTCTGTCTGACTATTTATCTAGCTAGCAAGCTGTCTGTCTTACTGTAATGTCAGTAAAGCCATCAAAGTTCAAATCTAATCTAATCGGCTGATATTTGAAAATGTGGCCATTTTGAGATAATCGTCATTGGCTGATAAATGTGTCTGAATGGCTGACAGCAGAAGTGGACATTCCTCCTTGAGTCAGTTCCAACATAAAATTGCACCCCTTATAACAAATCGAAACTAGCAGCAAACTTGCCACTCATTATTTTCACTGAGCTTTTAATTCATATATATATATATATATATATATATATAATAAATGTTTGCCAGAAGCTTGCAGGTCTATCCCAGTAGTGGTGAACCTCTGCCAACAATGGACAAATTTCCGCAAGTGGCAAATTTGCCACAAACTCTCGATTTTCCTAAGGGACATCGAGTGTCAGGTACAGGACAACCAACTCCAAACCAAATTCAAAATAAGACAACTCCGAATATCAAAGCAAAAGGATAATGCTACAGATTAGCTTGTTCATTGGTGGCATTTATCTTGCAATTAACACTGACTCTATAATCAAGCTTTAAATGGACTCTGGCTAATTAAAACACAGTTTGACAATTGCACGCTCAATATGTTTTTCACTAATTGAGCTTAGGAATAATCTACCAGGTGTGAAGCATTAAAAGTTTCCAAATGAAACTGAGGGTGGGTGCTCCAGATGCACCTTCGAAAGATGAAAAGGATGACCATTAGTCCAGGAAATATCTCTTAAATTCACACATAGCTAATAGCTGACAGATCTATAAGAGCATGCTCCTACATGTGAAAAGTAGAAAAATCACTTTACAGACAAATTAGAATATTTGGCCCTGAGGCCTGAAAATAAACTATACACCTGTACATGAAATATTAAGCACCTAAAACCCATCTTTGAACATGTACTATAAATGGAAAACATGTCAAGAACATCACCACAAAACTAAAGTAAAAAACAAAACAAGATTTGTATGCATTGTGACAACAACTTTGTGACCCCCACAAATTCTCATTGCCATAATTTATGTTTTTATTTTTTAAAGAGTTTTGTAATAGGCATTATATTTATTCTTGAGCATTATTTTAATAAATGTTTTATAAACATTTTTAATACTTTAATTCTCATTGTTACTGTAAAAATGCATTTATTTATGTAATGCAAGATAAGAAATATTGTAATACAATGACCTTTTTATTTAAATTACCATAAATTAAAAACAATAAAACAAACATTAACAAGATGTATAAAGACTACATTGCAATGCAATCAATGTGTCTTTTTTCTCTTTTTTGCATCACAGTAATAGGCATTTTTTTTACTTTTTTTTTTTTTTTTTTTTTTCATTAAAGACAAATTTGGATGTCAATGTGCTTTATATCATATTAATAAATTCACAATTCCGAAAATCTTAATATTCCTAAAAATAAGCTATATTTTCTATGCGTTAAATTTAATTTCTTCTGTCTTTCTTTAATATGACCTAGACATGTTCTCGATAGATTTTGTGTGAATCACCCATTTTGGTTTTTACCTGTAAAATACAATTGTCCATTAACAGCAATGTTAGCTGAGTCACCACAGCTTTAAGTCAGATCCCTGCTGATACAGACCTACAGTTCCTGTACAATTTACTGGGACATAACATTGACCACTACATACCAGGACCTTGAATATGTGTCAGGCAGCTAGCCTGTAAAGTTATTAATAGACCTTATTCACAGTAGCACCATCTTTGATTTTTTACATGGATGAAAACGAGGCTGTAAGGGATAGACTTGCCGTCTATCCCTTTAATGACATTCCCTGTATGAAGCTATTCAAAAGCTCCTAGATTGCATTTTATTTTCCACAGCTCACGTTATCAGGTTTTTTGTTTTTGTTTTTTCAGTGGAATGATCAAAAACACTTTAAACAACTGTAAAGCCTGTTGAAGCTTCTGTACATCTATTCCTCAAATTCTTGTTGTCATTCAGATCAAAGATGGTGCTACTGTGAATAAGGTCAAAGTGCTCTGTCTGCCTCTCTTAAAGGAACAGTCCACCCAAAAATAAAAATTCTCTGATTATTTATTCACCCTCATGCCATCCCAGATACGGTCTCTATGACTTTTTTTTCTTCTGCAGAACACAAACAAAGATTTTTAGAAGAATATTTCAGCTCTGTAGGTCCATACAATGCAAGTACACTTCCTAATGCTTGATGCATACACGCTAGATGGCAATCAAGCTTGAAATCATGATTACCAAGGAGAATGCTGATGTTAAGGTATATAGTATTTTTTCTATTAATACTATTTAAAGTGTAAGATTTTCATGCTAATAGAAGTGAAGATAATATTGGATAAAGAGTCTGTGGTTAGGTAACATAAAAAGGTTCTCTCAACACATTACTTCCTAGTGCATTTTAAAGCAGACTTAACTTTTTGACATGAAACACCACTCTAAAATATTCAGGTCAGATGAATAAGACACCAAAGGGGATCAACTTTGAGGAGAATTAGAGTTAATTAGACTCTGACTCAGACTGTCTGGCTATTTTGAATAGCAAAGTTAGCAAGTTGCCAAAGTAAGTCTTGTCCACTCTCAATCCTTTGCAAAAAACGAAATTGCCCAATTATTTTACCCAAAAATGAAAGTTATGTCATAATTTACCTAGCTTCATTTTGTTCCAAACATGTATGACTTACTTTCTTCCATGGAACACAAAAGGAGACATTTTGGAGGCTGTGCTGGTCATTCTTTTCCAAACAATTACAATGGAGAGTGAATATTTTAAGCTTTATAAAGGACGTAAAAGCATCATCAAATTAGTGTAAGACTTTCAAAGTCTTCTGATGCAATACAATAGGTTTATGTGAGAAACAGATCAAAATATCAGACTGAAAGTCGGTATTCACATCCGCCTTAGCTCTCCTTGCTGTGTTCAATAAAAAAGTATAAAAATATCAGTTAAATCCACACATCAGTTTTCGCTGTCTCAGTGTGGACTGAAGACCAAAACCTAGAGAAAAAGATTAAACGAAAACATATTAGTGTGGATTACCACATGTATTACTACATTCATTGTTTAGCGGAAGATGTTCCAGCACTAATTCCCAAATGAGAAATCCATTTCCTCTTTTTCATTTCTCTGAAGCAATTTCAGGAGAGGAAAGTGCTCCAGACACTTCCAGCTTAGGCAAGCTCTCAACAAAATATATCCTTCAATTCCATTGGGACCTCTGTCCGCTGGTTTGTTAAGAACTTGGATTCACTAACGGAAAACTACTCTTATATTGAAAGGCTCAAAAGAAAACCTGCAGTATTTATTTAAATCTAAAGTCACTGACATTTTCTCCATGAGTTAGGCAGGTTTTTATTCTGCGCAAAGCAAATATAACGCAATCCCAGAGTTTCTGAATATCCATCTCTTTTTCTCATTTAAAGGTCACTTTATTCAAACTTTTTTAGTCTGTAAAGTTTCAACATTTCATATATGACTCTGCAGATATGCCCAGAAACCAAACCAAGACCAATAACAAATTAGAATATTGAGTGGGACATGTTGAGGCATTAAGACGTTAGGCTTCTTTGCAACTAGCTTGTCGGATGAAGATGGTATTAGGGGATGGACATTCTCATTTGGAGAGATTTTGATTGGACAACAATCTTGGTAGAGCAGCATGAGTCATCAATATTTTAGTCAATTTTCTGGGAAGAAAGAACCTGTTCATTTTAAATATGCCTTTCTGCTAAAAGTAAAATGTGTTGATGTTTAGAAGTAGGCTAACATATAGGCAACCTTAAAGCTACCATATAGGGATTTTGCTTTCATGGGTCTTCAAGATGTTTTCTTTTTCAGCAGGAACTTATGCCTCTGCACAAGACCCTGGAAGAGTTTGAGGAAACAAATAAAAACATTGATAATTTGTTAGTTTGAGTGAACATTGAATGATTGTTAGTTTGATAAAGTATCAAAAATGTACATCAAAAAAGTGCATCTAAAAAGCTTGCAAGAGAACTAACAGTGTCAGCAAGAGTTTGCCCACAAGTTGAACTAAGTCTCTCAGCGAGACGTTATAAATGTTTTATGATTCGATGAAAGGACTTTTGGATTAATCATTGTGGATTCGGACAGGTTGTAGAGATGGCCATGAAATATGAATAGTGTCCAGTGACACTTCTCATAGATTGGTTGTGATGTATACAAGCCCTCATCCAATACAAAGGTCATCCTAGCTTCTGAGAGTGGCCAGAAACGCAAATGTAGTCGCTTAGCATTAGTTAAGACCGCATATTTCATCTACTGTTTTGACAAGTCTTTTCTCTTTTACTTAAAAGTCCACGTGGCCATCACTGTGTTTAATTTCCTTCTTCGGAAGGCACTACCTCTGAGATTTGTCGTCCACCAAAAGTCTGTTTGATTTACTCCTCCTTAGATCTCAGTTCACTTTACATGACTTGCAAGCCAAACATAAAATCTGGTTAAAATTGTAGCTTCTTCTGGACCCAATTTACACTTGTATTTAGTGCTCTCCACTGCGAACTATCAACCTAAGATGGTTTACAGGTCTCAGCTGGTTTAAACTGGTCTTTCAACCTGGCCAAGCTGTTCTTCATCTGGTCTTGGTGGTTTCTAAGCCTGACCAGTTGAAGATCAGCCTAAAGTGTTTTAAACTACAAACAAAACAACCACAATATCATTATGACCAGGATAGGATCCAAGCTAAGATTAGCTTAGGCTGGTTTATGCTGTTTTCTTGAGCAGGGAACCTCTAAAAATATGCATATTAGCAGTCTATCCTCATAAATAACTTATTAGGGTAGTTTCAGAGTGAGTTGTCGTTGACCAAGTCCTGTAGACTCACATCTGCTAAGCTACTTAAGTGCGAGACGTGAGTGGCATGACCACATCTAAATGGAGGTGTTATAAAACCATAAAGGACAGTGGGAAGCCACCAGAGCCCGTTTTAAAGTACTATCCCCCCTCTGTTTGCTCTGAAATACATCCCCTGTCAATTAAATTACTAAAAGTATGTGCTCTGAGAAGTTCTATATGTAAACAAATTTTAGCCAGACTACTTGTCTAAGGAGAAAATGTGGTAACAATTTTGACTACTGTTTCATACTTAATAGGTAACTATGGAATGAATGCAGGACAAATTAGTAGACTACATTAACACTTCAGTCACTACAGTTAACTAATATTAAAACACAATTAACTAATCAGTAAGTAATAGAAATCTGATGACTGTTCATTGTTTTTAAATATTTACTGAATTTTATTTGCCTCACTGAGAACTACTAACTAACCATCAGTAAATAATAATAAATACTAATGAATTACTCATCACAGCATCAACTCCTCATATCCTGTGTCTAAAATGTGAACAATTATTATTTTATTGTCAACATGAAATTGAATCATCAGAGATGCATATGCATTCTTTAACCTTAAATCAGTTATTAACCTAACACTGCTCTAAATCACTGTTCTATAGTGCCTGGTAGAGTATCATGACTAGTCAGCTTACCTTAAATAAAGGGGTACTGTATGTGTCCAAACTCTATATCATTTGGGGTATCTTTTGTTAACATTAATGAATAACTTGTTCTATGTTACATAATACATAATGAGTTCTTCTCAATAATTACTTAGAATAGAACAGTGAAAATCTTGGTTAACTCATAGTAATGATTCAAGTGTTACCACATCAATATGAAGGAATTACTTGTGATCTGGAACAGTATTCTACAGTGAAAATCATGGTAACTCACTATTAGTTAATGAGATCTTACTGGGTCCTTCCTTATGAGTTAATGGTTATCTTGAACAGTATTAGAAAGTGACCAATACTAATTAATAGTAACTGAGGTGTCAGTTACTGAGCCAGTCAGTTAATAATGAATATTCAAGTATTTGATTCAACATTTTATTAATGTAATCAGACACATACTCTACATACAATTCAGTAACATAAACATTCTTGTGACATTAAATTCACTGACCATATACTGCATAAGAAACACTTTACTGATGTACAATATTTTTTTATTAAACCTAGAGCAGGACATAATGCTTTTAAAGGCTTGTGCTCACAGTTGCAGTCGTGAATGAGTGCCAGTGGCCTACATAAGTTTTAAAATAAATAGAAAGTGTCAGTAAATAAGTCTGCTGATCTCCAAAATAATTAACTGGAAAAACTGTGCTGCTCTGAGGCTGATTCCACCTGCCTGTGTACTTCTGCCCAGAACAGTTGCTCGAGTACTCTTAAAATCTGCATTAAACACATGTGTTTATTTGCTCAGACGGTGTGGCGCGAATAGAGGCACGCTCTTCATCTTCATCAGGTTTTAGCCTCGCCCACATCCTCAGCTCCAACATCGAATATCATGAAGCCTGATTGGATTAGAGGCTTGATGGATGTGTAGTTTTACAGTTTAGATCATTCTGTTTGATTACATTCATTAAGATATTGAAATACAGAAAAAATGCAATTCATATGAAAGTGACATAAAAACCTCCTGTGATGAACATATATAATATATTTTTTAAATATAAATATGTTTATCACATGAGAGCTATTTCAGATTGTATACTACTTTTGAAATGTAAATGAATCTCCTTTATTAATTTGCATATTGAAGTAAACAATTTTGAACTTATTTTTACTAGTACTAATTCATATAATCCTTGTTTAGACAACTAGGCATGACTTATAATTAATTCTTCACTATGTTTACTTAGACAAGCCAACATACAAAAGCATAGGATTATGCTAATGATTAACCATTATTTAGAAATTCTTGAAATTCAGCATAGCAACTAGCATGCAGTGCTAAGTTAAAAGGATGTAAAAGTATGTGGCCCATTTCACAGTGTGTTAATCAGAGAGTCATGTTTTTCAATAGGGTGGATTTTTATTTTCTTTGCAGCCTGTCTTTGGCTTAACGTGGTCAATAGTTAGTTTTTTAAAGTGCTCATCAGGCCATTTCCATAAGTGCCGAGCCACCATTGAGTATCAGGACTAAAATGACAGGGATATAACCGTGGGGGGGGGGACTAAGGAGGAGGAAGCGTCATAGATTTACATTCCCAAAGCATGTTTGCCAACAGCATGTGGCGACTTGAAGCTATTCAGCCCCTTCTGTCTCCTTCTTTTCTGTCATTAAAGGCCTCTTCCCTCTCCTCAGGCTAGCGCTAGCTCCCACTCTTACGTTAATCAAAATGAACATCTGAGAAATGAGGCCAGTTGAGATACAGGCAGCTAGAAAGAGGGAGAGACTCTTATCTGACGGATCTGTGAGGTTGGGAATGTGGGAATGTCAGACCCTCCCGAATTCTGGGAGTCTGTTTTAGTAGCTTGAAGATGCTTAGCATTCTGAGTTCTAGAACATATGGTGAGGTGTGAACTGTGTGATTCTCCATGAGCAAAGTGCGATGGGTGGGTAGTGTTTTTGGCATTTTGAAACTGGCTGTGTGGTTTGACACCCTTCCTTAACGGCTTAGGGAGTTATGCTAGTGTTTGTTACATGTCATTTTTAGACAAGTGCAAACAGTTTTCCATGTCAAACCACAAGGAATCGCACAGTATGCGTTAAGTGTATCAATAAAACAACGGTTTGGCTGTTAAAATGCAAATTCAAATGCAAGTAGGTCAGTGCTGAGATACTAAACCACATATACTGTACATACGCTGTAAACAGGTTTTGTCAGGTAATCTAAAAAATGTGTTTCCTGAGGTAACACCTGGTTTTATTTTATTATTCAATATGACTGAATCAACCTGACTATATTCATTTTTAAAGGTCAGATCTGGCAGAAGCAGCTATGAAAATAAAAATAATTTAAATTGGGTTCAATTTAAAAGGGTTATATTGGGCCGGAGTGGGTCAGAACAGCATTTCGGCACATTCAATTAAAAAAAGAAAGCTTGTTTGTCAATCCATTACATTCCTTGTATGCTCCGGTCTTTTTATTTTTTTTATCCATTTGCCCATTTTTTTACCCATATATTGAAAATCCCAATTTAACCCCAATTTGGTACAGGTAGTAACCCCTTACATAGAAACAGTCCACAGAATTCCTAATCAGACCTACTAATGCCAGCAGTGTCCATTACAATGGTAATATTTGCCAACTTACATAAACATCACTTCAGAAAAATGTCTATACAGTTTGCATTGCCACTTCCACTTTCTCTCTCTTTTTAAGCAAGCGCTATGAGACAGAGGTATTTGGCTCTCTGACTTCATATCATTTTAAGCCGCAAAGCGGATTACATGCACAAATCCAAACAAAGCAACAGACGAATAGTGCAGTGTGCTATTCCAACTGCCTGAGAAGAGGTATCGAAATACATTAACAATGATATAATGTAAACTGTGTCTTTTCGTATAAAATGTAAATACAGTACTAAAAACTTTTTTTTAAATGGTTGAGCTGAACATTTGCAATTAGAACTCATCTGTGCTGTTACCAAAATGTATCAACTCCTTCCGCTTTATAAATTCAAGGGGTGTTAGATGTGTTTTACTTTGTGAAACAGGTACATTACATCCACTAAATCCATCTAGACATTTGCATACATATTAGCTTTTCTTTTCAAAGGCACATAAGGGATTGACACATCCTAAAACATGCTGATCTCGAAACAGGAAGTGTTAACATAAGAGAGTCGGAGGGAGTAATGATGTCCACACAAAATCTGGCAAGACTAATGCAAAACAAATCTTGATTGCACGATTGATCAATAATGCTGTCTGCATAGGAAATGTCCAATGTGGTGTTCAGTTGATGTACATTGTGTTTATATATGTATACATTTACAAAAACGTGCCAACTATGCTTGTTTTTTGGCAGGATATGGAGAAACATGGTCAGTTACGCCATCATTCAGAAAACATGTCGATTCATGACACTGGCTTAATTTCGATGACAAAAGGGGAAATTGTCATTGGCCAGCCATGGCTGATTGCCACAACTGGCAGGAAGTGAATCAACTAAAAGGTATAATAGGAATTAACAACTCAGTGAGTTCAATCAGTCTCTGTGTGCACTCAAAGATAAGGAAGACTGACAGAGAGTAGCAGAAATGGGTAACAATACGAATCCAGGACAAGTCCAGTGTGTTTTACTGTGTCATCCACATGGTATAGCTTTGTGTCAGAAACAAATTAATTATCTTGTGACTTTTCCACAAGTCTAGAATTCAAAAATAGTGTTTTGGGATCAGTGACATCGTGAATGACATCATGAATTAAAATTGAATGACATTAAGTAAATAATGACTTAAAATTAATCTGCTCCTTACACCAAGTTATAAGATGGCTTGATTTGGAAAGATTTGGAATATACAGTAATTCACAAGTGGGGTTGCCAACTTTCTACCAGCAAAATAAATACATTCCAGCAGTAAATATGAAAAATGTAAGTGTGGCTCCTGTTCAAGACACTGTGCAACAGTTAAAGCAATCTACACTTGTTTACATAGGAAAACAACCATAAAAAAAAGGATGGGATGCAAAAATGCATTTGGTATGAACAGCCCCTAAAACATTCAAATGAAAACCGCTGTAATACAAAAAATAATGACATAATTAGTTTTCATTTACCACTTAATGTCATAGAAAGTCCAGTAAACTTAAAAAAGCTACATTAATATTTGGTGTGACCACCTTTGCCTTTAAAACAGCACCAATTCTCCTAGATACATCTGGATACAGTTTTTCTTGGTTGTTGGCAGATAGGATGTTCCAAGCTTCTTGGAGCATTTGCCACAGTTCTTCTATCTATTTCTGCCTGCTCAACTTCTTCTGTCTCTTCATGTAATGTCAGACTGACTCGATGTTCAGTGGGGGGCTCTGTGAGGGACCATGCCATCTGTTGCAGGGCTCCCTGTTCTTCTATGTTAGTCTTTTCTATTTGCAAAAGTAATGCTTGCGAGTCTAACATTTATATACCCTATTGACACACTAAAGCTGAAGATATAAATAACCATCTTAAGACAAATGTTTTTGTATAATATCTTATGTATGTATATACAGTATATATATATATATATATATATATATACATACACATACAACATTTAGTTCCGGTCCTCAAATCTGATTGGACGAGAGATGTTCCGTGAGCACTGATGGTCTGACAGGATCAGCACTCCGACGCTTCACTGTGTGTATCACTCTGCTTGTGTTCCTGCTGTTCTAAACTAAAGTGTAAGAGCAGTGCATACCTGTTAGCAGTTACTGTCTTTATTTTTGAAATTACATATGTTAGCCAGCAGGTGGTGGCAAAAGATAATTTTTGTGTGTAATATGAGCTAGTTGGTGATGTAAAGGGAATCCGTTAGTTATTGTTTACATAGAATAGCATTCCTTGATCCCTCCTTTATTACCACTACATTACTTAGGCTAGGACATTGTTTTAAACGGCTTTAAATGAACAATTTCAGGATTAAGGCTCATTGCAGCTGAGAGACACAACAGACTGTTTGATTACAGAACTCGAGGTGCTAACTGAGTTTCCACATTGGATACACACTGTTTAAAATGGTGGAGGACATCGCTGTTTCTATGGTGAATGACTCTTGCGCAGCTACCATGAAATAGTGTGTGTGTGTGTGTGTGTGTGTGTGTGTGTGTGTGTGTGTGGCCTTCGAGGGCCACTGTCTTTACAAGTTCTGTTTTAAACAACCATTCATTAAAGTGGATTTTTATGGGTTAGAAAACGCTTAACATGAATAGTGTAATTTTCCTGTGTTTACAGCGTCGTTGTTTTGGCTGTAAATAGTGTTTATCATGGGTAAATGTAAGAAAATCACATTAAGTGTTTTAACTAAACCTGTGCTGTATTTTTGTACTAAAAGTTTTGCTGTTTTTCTCACCGTCATTTAGCTGAGTCTCCAAGAACGAGCACTGGCATATCAATGCAATGTAGTGTCATGTCTCCAATAGGTGCTTTAACTGTTTTTTTTTTTTATCACAATGGTGAGAAACAGTTATCATGCTCACGAATGCTATATGTTGACTGAAATCACAACAGAAAATGTGTGTTGTTTTTCAATGATTTTTCCCCCGACTGCTTCTGTCAAGTGTTGCGTCCATGAAACGTTTAACAGCCATTATCTCACACAACTCACATGAAAGGTATGTGTTCCAGGTCGATTTTTCTCAGTTTGTGAAACATTCTCAGCAGCTTGGGTGAGATGCTAAAATACGGGACAAACGGAACCCCATATGGAATTCATATGGAATGCAATTTTGTTCCCTAAAATACGGGATGATTCTGTATTAAATGGGATGGTTTGCAACCCTATCCAAAAGTCAAATGGACCACTTTTATGGTCGTTCTTTGTCCTTTGTGGAGCTTGACAGCCCCTGTTCTCTGTGAAATGCCTGGTTGTTAATTTCCTTTTTACTTTTGTGTTCAAGCCGGTCTCAATAATAGTATGAGATGGCAAAATCAAGTTGGCTCATACAAAAACACACAAATCTGACTCCCATAGTGAAAAAGAAACAAAACAACGAAACATGTCATTACGATTTTTCCTAAGTTTAAGCCCCAAACCAAACCTACATATAACATTAAGCCTACCCAAAGTCCCCTTAACTACACCCATATATTTTTTTCTTAATTTTCAATAGGAAAGTACCTTTTGTGTACCATGAAAGAAAAAGAAACTTGGGGATTTGGAACAAGACAAGGTAAGCGTATTAGTGGTTATTGACATTCATCAGTCATTTGTATTGTATAAAATATGGAATTAGCAAACAAATTTGTTCACATATGTTTCCTTTCTTAAATAAAGTGTTGGATAGAAGGCTAGCTAAAATTTGACACCTATATTGTATGTAAAAATTATGTTTGTTGATTGGTTGGTCTGTTTGGTGAATTAAAGGCACACCATTTCTTACAATTATGCCATCTCATAAGAATTATTAAGTTGTCATGGAACTGCTTTTTGTGTTCCATGGAAAAAATAAGAGCATATGGGTGAATTATTCCTTTAAACTTAACAAAAAGAACTAGTGCCTGAACAAAACAAAATCACAAAGTCTGAGACCATTTACAGTTGCCCCCTTTCTCTAGATGCACTTTCTGCAACCTTCTTATTTCACTGCATTTTGAAAATTAGTTTGCTCTGTGTTAGTGATGACAGACTGGGTCTGAATAAAGAGCTCTAGTAATTGTCCTGCCTTAGGCTGCACTATTATCGAGCATTGTGGTTACAGCATTGTTAGCTGCAGTATTGTTACTTGTATCTTTCACATCAAACATTCTGTGTTGGGATTGTCCTTTCTCTGCAGCAGTGGCAGCTATCCAAAGCAAGCCAAGCCACAAGGAAAATAACACTTAAAAAGTCTCAGAGTTAAGAAGTAAAACTTGCAAACGAGTCTTGGATGCAATATTACAAAAGCAGTCAGAAACATGCCAAACCATTCCCTGTTTAATTTAATTTAATTTAAGAGTAATTTCTGCCAGAGCCGTAACCACCATAGACATTGAGGGGGATTTGTCCACCCAATATTCATAATAGTGGTATACTCATATGGGCTTTTCCATGGTTGATTATTAAATTATTACATTTGGTTGCCCCAATCCTAAATATTTGGTGACATCCTTGATTTCTGCACCACTAGGGCAGAATGGAATTCTGTCTTCCAGTCTGTTTGACTGGAATGCATGCCCCTGCTGAAGCTGGTTTAAAGCTGGTTTTGAAAGAATGATCACGACCGTGAATCCGGCAACAGTAGGTTGAAAGTTCCACTGCTGAAATCAGTTTGTGCTTACCAAAATTCGAACTCCTGCCCCCAGTGGCCAAAACTGAAGGTTTTGTTCAGGTGAAATGTCCACTGTGTGGTGCCAAAAGTGTGTTGTAATTTTAGATATATTATATTATATTATATACTGTATTATATAATACAGTTAACAGGAATGCATATTTTATTAACTCTACATTCATACCCAAACCCCAACCCTAAACCTAACCATCAGTTGAGTAAAAATTTTATTTTACAGTAAAAATGCAACCTCTGAATTGTGCCCACAATTATTTATTTGAATGTGATTATTTCCTGGTTTCTACAGGAATAGAACCCTAGGGTGCTTCTCAGTAAGCTCCCTAGTGCAGTAGTCAGGGCACTGATCAGTGAGCCGGCCATTTCTAGGGCTGTCGCAATTGCAAAATCATTCATTGAATTGTGCACTGAATCATTAGCTCCTTACAAATTCCCAGAATGCACCGTAAAAACCAGGGAGCATTGTTGCTCACTATGTTCTTTTACCGGAAATGTTGTCATGTCTTCTGAAGTCTTTCAAGTCGTTTGAAGACAAGCACAAGTGTAAAACTATGAAGTCAAAGCCTTATTTTCTCTTTAAAAGAGACAGTATATCCATAATGACCATGAATGAGAAACAATCTTTTAAATATTAGAGGTATTAGAAGAAGGTTGCACTTTATATTTAAAATCCTTTTCTTTCATGATAATACTGTACGTTTCAATATCTAAAATGAAAATGCATTTGCATGCAATTCATTCCAGCTGTTTTAATGCGTGAGCTCATAATCGTGTCACAG
Source organism: Moxostoma hubbsi (assembly GCA_032164185.1). Classification (NCBI taxonomy): domain Eukaryota; kingdom Metazoa; phylum Chordata; class Actinopteri; order Cypriniformes; family Catostomidae; genus Moxostoma; species Moxostoma hubbsi. The sequence continues at coordinate 6,952,746 of JAVLUX010000052.1, read as the reverse complement.
GTGATTGAGTCATAAATGTCCCAATGTTCAGTGGATCAACACCATAGCCAGTGGCCAAATTCGTGTTCACAATATACTGATTCACTACATAGGGAGCTTACTGAGATGTGTAGAGTCTCGGAGTGAATGTATTTACTTCCTGATATCCATGGTCCAGAATCCCTGTCTCTGAGTACCAACCGTAGAGCGGTTTAAGACGTTTTTTTTTGTTTGTTTTTCCAGCAGGGCAAATGGGCCCGGCTTAACATCATTAGCTCAACCAATGGCCTGAGTTTGGGGAGGGACTTGTTTGGGTATAATTTTTGCAATTATTTTTGATGCTGCTAGTGGCAAAGATATAACACACGTCACCTTTAAATAACCAAGGTATGATGTAGGAAAAGTGGAAACGGCTCTCTGTAAATTATGGCTGGTAGATACAATTAGTCTCCCTTCAAAGGTTAATTTTGTTTAAAAAAAACATTTTCAGCATGTTGAATGTGGTAAAAAATTGAGATCAAGACCTAAAGTAATCACTGTAATATCGTTGACGTAACAAAGATGGTCTCATTAAAATAAGCACTGAGGACAGGTTATCCTCTGCTCCGCTGGCTGATTGGGAAACTGTTCCCCATCTCTCCTCTTAATTGTCATGTGTATGGCCAGGGGGTCAAAGTTTGGCTGGTTAGATTTAGCAGTTGATGCTGTAGCTACACCATTATGCAGGCAAAAAAGTATATTTCTCACAAGAATGTCTATAACACCTGGAGAGAGCTGTCCATTAGCATTCACATTTATCGCAAAGGCAGCCCTACTGCAAAAACAGCGTAAACTAGCCTAAGCTGGTTTGCTGATCTCAGCTCCCAGCCTCACCAGGCTGATCTGTTGGCTGGTTTTTAGAGAGGTTTGGGTACTTTTCAGTTGGTCAGACTGGGAGAGCATCTTAAACAAGATAAGAATAGCAAACCAGCTTATGGTCTTTTAATCTGTTTTATTTAGTTGAGTTGCTCAGTTTGCACACACAGCCTTGGAAGTATGCAAACTGCATGCAAAAAATGTTTCTTCATAGGCTAGGGTTCCCCATCTGTCACTCACTTCGATGTTGTGTCAAAGAACCGACACTAGGGTCTCTCTTGAGCGCCTTTCGCATCTCTGATCTATGAGAAAAGGCCAATGAGAAATTGGCAGACAGAATATGCATGTCCCGCCTCCCGGACATACGTCTTTATAAAGATGCCTTTCCGCCCCTGTGTAGTTCCTGGATGCGGTAGAGTACTCTCCGCTCCTGACGGCCACAGGCACTGCCTCGTGTGTCTGGGCAGCAATCACACCGAGGCAGCATTTGTGGATGGCTCATGTTCTCACAGCGAGAATATGACCATGGCAACGTTGCGGTCGCGACGTTCCTCAAAAGGAATACCACTCCAGTCACTCCCTGTGTCGCTCCTTCTTCCCACAGGATTGAGGATGACTCTACTGATGATGGAGGCAATTTGGGGATGACAGTGGGCTCAGTTTCGCCGGGTACGCCACCGCAAACCACCTGCCCCCCGGCACGCTCGTTGACTTCCGTCCGGGCTCGAGGCAACAGCGTCTCGCCTCACAGCCAGCTCGCCTATCATCTTGAGCCCCCCGAGCTGGATGAGCTCGCCGCTGCATCAGAGAGTGGTATGGCATCTGACGCGAATGACTCGACTGGGCTGCCGCCTTCGGGCCAGCATGCCCAGTCTGAGGCTGATGCCCAGATGTCAGCGTGGGGCTGGACTGGAACACTTTGTCCTCCCCACAGCCTTCACCGAGCCCCCCCACCCGGTTCCTTTCTTCCCGGAAGTGCATGATGAGCTGACGAATTTGTGACGAGTGCCTCTCGCTCACTCTACCCTCAACGGCGGAGCTGCCCATGGGTACATGGCGGTCCCCTAGGTGGACAGAGCGGTTTGGATCCACATATGCCCCGAGAACGCCGCCACCTGGCGGGGTCGCCCTGTGCTCCCCTCCAAGGCCTGTAGGATGACGTCTTCACTGGCCTCCAAAGCCTACAGTGCCACCGGACAGGCCGCTTCTGCCCTGCAAGCCATGGCCCTACTGCAAGTCCACCAGGCCAAGGCACTTAAAGATCTGCACTTGGGTAGTCCTGATCCCGACATGCTGCAGGAACTGCGCTCAACGACCGACCTCGCCCTCAGGGCCACGAAGGTCACAAACATTCTCTTTCATGGTTCAGGAACGTCATCTGTGGCTGAACTTGGTTGAGATGCGCAAAGTGGACAAAACACGCTTCCTTGACGCAACTGTCTCCCAGTTCTGCCTTTTCGGCGACACCGTCGAGGACTTTGCCCAGCAGTTCTCAGCAGTGAAGAAGCAGACGGAGGCCATATCTCACATCATGCCCCGCTGCAAAGCTGCCAGCACGGGCCACGCTCCATCTGCTTGGAGGGCGTCCTCCTTCGGCTTCTAAAAAATGCACAGCTCCGCCTCAACCTGGGCCCAGCTCTCAGCCCCTGCGTCGAGCGCACCGCAGGAAGCGCACCCCCCCATCTTACGAACCCCTTCGAGGACCCGGAAGGCTCCCAAGCGGTCCTGAGACGGACAACCCAGAGACCGGAGCTGGTAAGAAGACCACACCGTCCCCCGGTGGAGGACCGGGAGGAGAATCCTCAGTTGAATTTATTTAATTTGCCACACCCCCTTCGGGCTGAGGTACCCACATTCTCAATAAAAGAGCTATTTCCTTTGTCTCTGGGTCACCTGGCCCGCAAATGCCGTTCTCACAGCACTCTGCTGCCACACCTCAACAGCCCTGGCATGTTGGACGCAGACCTCTCGCCTCCAGCCCCACGACTTTTCCCCGGCCGCCGGTTCTGACGAGTCCAGAGGACACCTCCATGGGACCTCCTCCTCAGTCACTAACCCGCCAGCTGCTGGGTGTGCGGAGCAAGGTAAGTGCTTCAAGTTTTCTCTCAGCACCAGAGCTTCGGGATGCGCTTTTGTCTCCCGACGCCATATTACTTGCTCTACCCAGCTGTGAAGCCCCGCTGGGTACGTCAAAAATAATCATCCCCTTAGTGTCCCTAGCACGGAGCTTGGATGCATGGCTTTCACTTCCCAATCCATCATGCTGGCTGGCCAGGACCATTCGACTCGGTTACGCAATTAAATTTTCAAGGCCACCCCCCCCTTCGGGGGCGTCCGCTTTACCGCAGTACACGGCGAAGATGCCAAATCTCTGCACGCGGAAATCGCAACTCTCTTCAAAATCAAAGACACGATAGAGCATGTCCCTCCAACTGAGATGAAAAAGGGTTTCTACAGCCCTTACTACTTCGTACCCAAGAAAGGCGGTGGATTACGACCAATCTCCGGTTCAAAATGCTCACGCAAAGACACATTCTTACTTGCCATTTCTCATAGATCAGAGATGTGAAAGTCACTCAAGAGAGACCCCTAGTGTCGCTTCTTCGACACAATGTCTCATTCCCTCCATCAGGGAACGGAGGTTACAACAGTAACCTAGACGTTAGTTTTATGTAGGTTAGGGTTCGGATACATGTCCTGTGAGCCAATCGCCTATGCCATGCATGCCATATGACTGACTACTCTAAAGCCTCAGCATACTGTAAATTATGTCATAGCAATGCCGATTGACTGATGTCCCCACAAGAATGTACACAGTTCCAACCCCTTTACTAGTGTCTATCCTGAGCTCTACTATAATAGCCTATATTGAAATATCTGTGATTAAAATGTTGCTGGCAAAAAATTTGGGTTTCATCTAATTAAGGGATGCACCGATAAAAAACAAACAAAATCTGCCGATACCGATAAGCCCAAAGTATACTTCAATCAGTCACGAACGCTAAGCATCTGCATACAGGATGCTTGATGCAAATTACGTCATCAGCAGATTATTTAATCATTAATACGCCTGGAATATTAGTGGATTGCACATTGTGGCAACACTCACAGTTGAGCCATTGCTGGTATGAACAAGTGGTAGAAGAAGATGTAATTGTTATTCTTGATGTCTCTACATCTTGCATGTTTCAGAGTAACTGAGTTATAAACTACATTAAATTGGTAAGGATTCTTAATTATTTAAATGTTCTTAACTCACAGAAGAAAAGATGGTAGGATGCAGTTTGCATACTTCCAAGGCTGCAAGCGCCATCCTTTTAGATAAATGGGAATGCTATTAGCTCTCTTGAGGTCAATTAGGTCTCCATGTGTACGCCTAACCTCTCGCCTTTTACAGAGTCATGATGTCATGTTAAGGAGGCACAATCTTTTCAATTGCCCCACTTTGAGAAAAGCATGCTACTCTTTTCGCTAATTGACCAAGTTTCAGAAAAAAGTATGTGCTATTTGTAATTGTTTGTTTCCTCCATTTTCATTTGTAATCAAAACACATTCTGCTGAATTTGTAGTAACATTGGCGTTGTTTAACTCCTCCTTTTTGCTTTTCCTTGATCTATTAATCCTCATTCTGTTTTATGCTTAAATTGGCAATTTGTTGACATGCACTCTGAAGATAAAAGTGTTTGAAGAGTGTTACTGCAGCATGTACATTCAACACATTGTGCATGCTCATCACACTGTTAATGATGAAGTATAACGTGACAGGCATGCATGAAATTAAAAAGGACTAAGACAGAAAATGTCTGTTTCTCAAAAATGTTAAAGGACTTTTGGCTCCTCAAAGCAACAGTTGCACTCCTTGCAGCGGTTTTAGTGCAATGAATATCACATGTTCAGTGCGTAAATTATGTATCTTTCTTCTGGCATATTGTTAGGCTAGTGAACTCTGGGATGTGTTAAGATATCTGCATTTTATCTGACCTAATGCATTCAGCATAACATTTTCATTTGTTAAAATCCATCTGAAATGCTTCCATGTGGGCACAGTTTTGACAGGTCAGTGAAAGGATAGCGCAATGCCACAAAGTGTTAGTCTGCAGCCAATCACAACCAATAGTAACTTGAATAGAAAGGAGATCATTAGTGACTCAAGCACACATTGCATCACGCACGTACAGTATATGGGTCAGTTTGTGTACTATAAATTATATGCAAAGAATTTGGATGCAGTCTTGTTATCTGGCAGAGAGGAACACTTCACTGTACAAGGCAGTTATTGGTAGGCGAGCCACAGCTCAATGCATTTGATAATTGGTAAGCACACACTGGAGAATCATGGCAGAGCATTGATTCACTCGAAGTGTATTTGCAATAGAAACTAGCCTTAAAAAATGTAGAAGGCCTTGATGGTAATACTTTGTTTGTTTGAAAATAGAAAGACCTTAAATCTGTGGATCATTGCACCAAAAAATCCCAGGATGCCTCTATGCAAGCATATGTTCGCACTGAGAGTGATTTGCAGTAGCTAAGGACAAGAAGCCATTAATTTTTTCAATGACTTGGCGATTTGAGGCATAATGCTCAAAATTTTCTGTTTGCATGGGATCTCCGGATGACATACTAAATATATGTGACCTTCGATTTTCAGTGTGATGAATTTTAACTTTAATTTTTTCATTGAGGCTGCATCTTCAAGATTTCATTCTTGAAACAAAAATTCTTTTTTTGAAGCTGTCGGTTTTCCATTTAAATTCCTCAATTATTTGTTTCAGATCTTTTTATCTAACACAAAATTCTCACTTATGTTAAAGACTAAGGCTTACCACAGACTTTTGGGCGTTCGTACCATGATAAGCCACAACCAATTTTTTTAGTCGAAACTTGGGGATCCCCCACTTGATACAATATTGAAGACCTCGTTCGTAAAGCCCTCACTCAGATTTGTCTTTGAGAATAAATCTGCTCAATATTGATAAGCAGGTGCTTGAAAATTCACGAAATGCTTCCTATTATTAGTGAAATGCTCTTGAAGTTGTCATGCTTGGCTTAGATTAATATCCTAAATAGAGGATACAGAGTCTGTTTAATTTCCTTCTTAGATTCTGAGACATTTGATTCTGTCACTGTATCTTTGGTTCACTGGTGTAGAAAATATTGAACTGTGGCTTTTCTGAATGGCATCTGTGTGCACAGCTACTGGAGTGTGTGTGTGTGTGTGTGTGTGTGTCTGTGTGTGTGTGTGTATGTGTGTGTGTGTGTCTGTGTGTGTGTGGGTGTGTGTGTGTGTGTGTGTGTGTGTGTTTCAGGCATGAGTCACCATCTATTGACTCAACAAGGCTACGTCATTGGTTGTCTTTTTGTAATGATTGAATCGCCAAGTCATTGGAACTCTTAAGAACCCCTGTCAGTGAGTCTGTATGGAGTGTCAGCCGAGAGATAAAATAGTTTTTAGAGAATGTCAATAAGTGTTGCTTTTACTTTTTCCCCTTGCATGCAGCAGTAGATAAGATAATTAAGAAAAGGGAATCTGCAGCCATTCAATCGATAAAGGACAAAGGTTCTTTTCACAACTTTTTCGGTTGGAATTGGTCTGTGGATCCTACATTGTTTTGTTAAACTGTGGTAAGGTGAACTAGATATTTTCACATTTTGTCAAGAAAATGTGAGTGGCGCTTGGCTAGGGTCCAAACTCAACACAATGCTTAGATGTTGTAGATGGTGGCCAGGGAGATGCTATGCAGTTGCTAAGGTGTTTTGAGTGGTCATTGAAGTACTGCTATACAACTGAACTAGGCTGTTCAGAGTCTTTTTAGCTCATTGCTATGTAGTTGCTAGGGTGTTTGAATTGTTTTTAGCAGATTGTCAACTAGTTAGTCGGAAGTTTGGTGTGTGTTAAGTGGACTGTTATGCATTTGCTAGGGGTTTTGGAGTGTTTTAGCCCATTATGCAGTTGCTAGGGTGTTCTGAGTTTTTTTTTAATGTATTGTCAATTAGTAACTAGGGTGTTTAGAGTATTTTTTTAGCAGAATGTCATGCAGTTCCTAGGTGGTTACGAGTGTTTTAGTGCATTGTCATGTAGTTGTTAGAGTGTTCTGAGTGCTTTTAACATATTGTCAACTAGTTGCTAGGGTGTTATGAGTTTGTTTAACATGTTGTTAACTAGTCTGTGTTCTGGGTGTTTGAATTGTTTTTAGCGGATTGTCAACTAGTTAGTTGGGTGTACAAAGTTTATTTTAGCAGATTGTCATGCAGCTGCTATGATGTTCTGAGTGTTTTTTTGTGCATTGTAACAGTTGCTAGAGTGTTCAGAGTGTTTTTTTTTGTATTATTGTCATGCATGTGCTTAAACATTTGGCATGTTTTTGGCGCATTGTAATGCAGTTGCTAGGGTGGTCAGCTTGTTTTTGCACATTTGTTTATAGTTGCTAGGATGTTTGGAGTGTTTAAGCACATTGCTATGCAGTTGGTTATGCGTTCTTCGTGTTTTAGTTCATTGTCATGCAGTTGCAAGGTTGTTCGTAGTATTTTAAATGCATTGTTATGGAGCTGCAAGGGTGTTCACAGTGGTTTTTAGCACATTGGTATGGACTTTCCAGGTCGTTCAGAGTTTTTAACACATTGTTTTGCAGTGAAAACTCAGTTTTTCATACTAAAGAGTATTTTAAAAGTCTCATTGTCGGTGGAAGAAAATGACTTTTGAGTGTGGATAAGAGGCATAAATGTTACATAATCAATGTGTTTTCAACCAAAAGCATATTAGTGTGATCTTACTATTAAGGATATGTTAACCCATCTTACATTGGTCAGACAAAACAGATAGTCCCAGAGCCAATATTGTTGTTTCAGGCTGGTTGGGATACTGAAACAAACAAAAAGTACCAGTGTCTACATTTTTAGAGGAAATCAAACTACAAATAGCTTTTTGTTGTTTTTACATATTAATCCAAGAGAAGAGAGACCATTTTACCTCAAACTAAATGATTACACACTTTACTTTTAGCTAAATCAAAGCGTGTGGCACATGTAAGCTAAAGCCACTGAAAGCCAAACTGACAATAAAGTTTATGGAATTTCAAGGTCAGACTACAGCTAGAGGCAAAGCAGGGATGTGTTAGTGTGTGTGAGTGAGATAGAGCAAGTACATTGGGAGGTAAATGCCACTTCAGCATGACTTGCTTGCATTTCCAGTTGCTGCCCCTGTGTCCAAATTAATAAGGCAGCAACAAGCCCAACAACAAGCCATTCATCTTAAAACATGTAAAATTCTCTAAATTAAAGCTCATTGTTTTCCTCTCCTCCTCACCAAAGCAACTAGCCACAACAATTCATCACAATCTAGTTGACCCTTTCTGCTTGTTGCGAAAGGTTCCCTGCGAAAATAGAAATCAATTAGTCCCTTTATTGGCAAGCAATTCTAAACAGCTGGTCAGTGAGCCACAGGTGACAGTTATCCCCTTTGCTGTAATATCCTGGCTATTTCCTCGGCTAAGTGGAGTAAAGCTACCTTTGTTTATCTTCCTCGCTCAGTTTGCATGCAGACTCTCCTTCCCACCCATCCCAATGACCTTCCTACAGGTACCAACTCAAAACAAATTCTCATTGAAAGACTGGACTATTCATTTAGCAGTTTCAGCCTTGATGAGTGCTGATGATAAATGACTAAAAGTCTTCTTTTTTTATCTTAAAGTCGAGGATGCTGATTAATGCTATGTTCGAAGAACCATACTACTGCATACTGCATCTTACTGTATGTCGCTCGCTATTTTCATTATAACCTAAAATAGAGTACAAATTATGCTGCAATAAATTATATTATGGGTAGTTGACATTGAAAATACCTCTGGGAAGTTTCCATGCTTAAAAGAAATGGTGAAGCAGTTACAGCACCTTAAATATACACCCTTACATATTAAAAATTCCAAGGATACATTGTGTCAACGATAATAACATTGTGTCTACACATGGCATTGGAGTGACATGACCCTCAAACATAATTTCCGGTGTTGTTTGGACTCATACCATGGTAATACCATGTATTTTGGAAGTACTTTGAAGAGTGCTATGTAAATACCATGGTATTTGAATATGGTTATATGGTAATCATTGTAGTACCATGGTATATAACAAAATACCATGGTATCTGATACCATCACTGTTCTTTTATGCAGTACTTTTATGTAACGGACCTGTTCACATTCCCTGTTTGGAGACAGATGCATTTTATTTTGGGAAATTAGTAAACTTTAGTTGTATACTGCCACACATTATCTGTAGTACAATTAGCATGATAAAGTCTGAATTTAGCAGAGGCAAATTTTCTGTTCTTTTTTTTCTTTATTTCTTTCTTATCAAACTGTGCTGCTGATAATTGCGGCAAATGCAGTCTGTCTGATAGCGTGGAGTCATGGGAGCCTTGAGGTGATATCATTGGTTGGAAGTTTTAACAGTTGGCAATTGGCTCTTACCATTCGACGCCTAAAGAGTTGATAATCTTTCCCCTTTGGAGTCCTCTGCCTCGCTTTATCAGCCCTAATTTGCACGTGATGATGTATTTTTGGCCGCACAGAGACCTGTTTTCTCCCTCCAAATTTATCTGATGTGAGGCATAGTACAGATAGCTTCAGTTGAAAGGGGCACTAACTAAGTTATGATGAAACTGTTAGTGTCTGTGTGAGGAATATAAATAGGCCTTGTAAGAGAGTGTAGCTATAACGCACTGCTAAGCTAATGGGATGTGCTCCAGGCTCGATTGGTTCTACATTGGCTGTTTCTTAGAAAAAATGCCACAGTCTACAATTGCACATTAAAGAGGAACAACTGGCTACAACAGAGACCTTTGCGCACAGTTAAAAATTACTTAGATTTCATATTTCTGATTGCTGAATTGCACAATAGAATGGCCATTTAATAACTGCTAACAAGAAACCAATGTATTGTAGCAAAAGATGTAAGACGCAATTCAGCAACTGAGACATAGTTGCATTGCCTGCAATATTTGATTGGTTATTACATATCATGCACATTGCAGATTGGAACACTCTGCTTCCCCTTAGGTAACCTGGAAGCTCTTGTAAAAAAAAGTAAAGCACTCAAGGTGTGAATGACTTACTGTCAGGGATGTACATCATTCAGCGTTTAATTGAGAATGCCTTTTAAATTCCAGTTTCATTCCTGAATTTAAAGTGAGGTAGCACACAGGATGCATTCAAATTTGAATTTAAAAAGTAGAATAAAATGAAGTAAAATAAATTAATATTTTACCGTAAGTGTAGTTTTACTGCACTATTTTCCCTCCACCTGTGTTCACTAAATCGCTTTTTTATCTATCAACTGATGTCTGATTAATTAGGGAAGATAATCAGTCCCATGACTCCTGTCAAATTAAATAGTACATAGAAAACTTGCCATTCAGTAGACCTGCCGCCAACTGCTATTAATCATGGAGGAGGTGGGGGCAATGTGGTGGATGCCTCAAGTAACAGTACAACACCTGAACAACATCCATGGCTGTAACTACAATGACTTTTCGCAATGAAGACAAAAAAAGGCCAATTGTGTGATCCTGTCATGTCAGCTTTGCTTGCCAGTCGAGATATCATCTCTCAAGACAATAACTTAGTCTGTAAATTACCTATCACTGATATTATTGGTTGTGTGAGAGATTTAGCTGCAATGTTAGCAATGTTTTGGAACTAGAATATAGTCAGCTTTAGCACTCTATCTCTGCCTATATTGCATTGGCATCAGGTGAGGTTATCAGCTTCATAGGTAGCGTCACATATTTATTTATGAAAGCCAGCTGACCTTTCGCTAAGCACCACCATCAAAGCATTTCTGGCCAGTCCTGTCTTACCAAATGTTGCCGTCAGCCATTTCTCCAACAAGGGTCTACGGGAGTAATGGGTGTTTGACAAATTTTAATACTGAATTCTATAGATTTGATCCATAAATGTAAATATGTTGTTGCTAGCTCAGTTGAAGCTAGGTACCTAGAGAGGATATGTCCTACTCCACCCACCGGTGATCTCTGGCATGGGAGTCAAATGCACTATTAATTTATGTACAGATTCAGGTCTTAGTAAAGGCGGTATTAAAAAGAGTTCACAGCATCATAATGAGCATGTTGAAATGTTATGAGCTGGTATGAGCAGAATGTTCATATTCACTAATGTTATCAGGTGTGTAATTGCCATCAAATGACACTTTTTTCAAGAGACTGATAATCGTTTGCCTCAATTATGATTCACAGTCTCTACATTTTTCAAGCAAATTACTGTGTATATTTTTTATCCCCTTTCTCCCCAATTTGGCATGCCCTGTTCCCATTGCTCTCTAATTCCTCATGGTGTAGCAGTTACCCACCTCAATCTGGTTGGCGAAGGACGAATCTCAGTTGCCTCTGCTTCTGAGACTGTCAGACTGCGCATCGAATATAATGGCTTACTGAGCGCATTAGCTCTAAAGTTTTGCATGTGTGGAGGCTCACACTATTCACTGTTGCATCCACGCACAACTCACCAAGTGCCCCACCAAAGGTAAGAACCACCATATATTTATCACGAGGAAGGTATCCCATGTGACTCCCCATTCAGCCTAGCTGTTTGGTTTCTTAGGAAGCCTGGCTGGTGTCACAGAGCACACCCTGGATTTGAACTTGCAAATCCAGTGGTGCTAGTTGGCTCACTGAGCTACCCAGGCCCAAAATGACTGTGCAATTTAACTATTTGTTTTACAAAAAATGTGATAGAAGCAATGACGTTTTGATCATTCATGCACATTTTATGAGTTTGCTTGATGTGACTGGCCCAACGAAAGTTCTGACCTTGGCACACAATTCTTCGAACATAGCCCTTGACAATCAGAAGAACCCTCAGCTGGATGTTAAAATAGATCATCACAATCCGCCAGAATAATTTTGAGTGCGAGCACTCCCAAGTATCTGGAGGCTGGCGGCATGTGGTCATCGCAGCCCACTTCAGTCCTCATTATATAAGATATTACACTTATTCTGTGGCATCTCCTAGCAGCATTTAATAAAACAAGGTACAAATGCTTCAATCCTGCAAATCCTTGTCATTCAGTGCTCCAACATGACAAGGCAGGCTCCCTAAAGATAATGTGCATGATGTAGTAGATGGAAATAGGTTGCATCAATGATTCATATTTTCTTTTGTATAATTTTTAGAAATGTGGTTAAAAAATGTGAAACATTTCAATGGAAACCCATCTACACACTTATCAGGCAATATGCTCACTTCAAACAAAGATAATGTGCATGCATACTAGATAGTTCACAAGGTCTTGCACCAATGACTACCTCTTGATTGCTATGCTCTAGATATACATATGTCCAGGCCAACTGTGAAGCTGAGAATCAGGGAAACAGCTGCAAAGCTGAAGAAAAATATTATTGCTCAGATGGCCAAAGTCAACTACATAATAACCACAAATGATTATTGGGCAGCATGACAGCGAAGAACCATAGGTGTTGCAGTACAGTGGTTCGATAAAACTACACTGGAAAGAAGGTCTGACTCCATTACCTTCAGATGCTAGAAGGGTTCACATACCTTTAATGTGCTTGCGGGGACCCTGGTTGACATGCATTCTTAATATTATGTGGGAAAAGATAGTGAGAACAACTGATATTGGATCAAACTATATAAAAAAAATATATATGTGAATGGGGAACAGAGTCAGGAAGAGGTGATTTTATATATATATATATATATATATATATATATATATAAAATTTTATTTTTTACAAACAGCCATAAAAGTTCATGTGAATTACAGTATGTAAGATGTATATTTTAATTGAAGCATGTGTTCTAAAAAGGAATAGCATTCACAACTCAATACACACTACTCTACTTTTTTAGAGTACTTTTACTTTTCGCAAACTTCATTTTATAGCAAGTAACAGTACTTTTACTTAATGATGACATTTCAGTACTTTTTCCATTCCCGAGTATAAAATGCATGTGTCAGGTTTGTAGAAATATAATCTTTGTGTCCAATTCTGTTTCATACATTTCTAAAAAATAATAATATTGACAGTGCTGAACAGTACAAAAAAACTAAACATTAATTAATAAATAGGCATAATTTCAAAAAAATAAAAATAATGGTGCAATTACTATTAATTAATTATTAATTAGCAGAGCTGTCAGAATTAATGTGTTTACGCATGCGATTAATTAATTAAAAAAAGTTTAATGTGCACATTTTTTTTAATCACGGTTAATGCATTTATTATTAATACAGCATTAACACTTGTGTGAAAGGCGGAACCTTTGTAATGTGACCACCCGAAGTCATTACACTGATGCACACGCCACAGCACCAGAGCCCTTCTACCAAATTGAGCTTACAAGCTTAGCATAAAATAGCATAATGTGGCGGACCCATGGACATTCTAGTTGACTGTTACGCTCTCTCCTGTGATAGAGCCACAGAGGTTATCTCAATAAAAAAATAATCTCTGACAGGGCTTCCCTGTCAGTGATAAAATGATGGAGAAAGAAGCTATTAACACTATTTGATGTACAGTATAATCCCAGATGAGACTTGTGAGAGAAATCAAGTATTTTTAAGCCTATGTAAGGCATGTTTTAATTACCACAGAAGGACGCCAAATCTTAACTTTCAGGCACTTGTTTGCAGGCGCTTTTCATGTTGAGTTCAAAGCTTGATGCAGGTATTGCTGCTCTGAAATTAATTATGGACACAGCTTCACGATTGCTGTAGGAAAGCGGAAAGCCACAGTCTACCAGCAGATTAATAGTGTGGAGGATGAGAGTTTGAGATTTAATGCCCATTGCAATGAATATGCAACCTATTTGGGGACTAATTCTTTCAATTAGTCAAACTCCTACTTAGACTTTGGGAATCATTTAATGTTACTTGAATTGGTGCTATTTTTGTGTATTTTCTTTATATTGTGGAAGGCTTTGTCTGGAAAAAACATTTAATAAAGCATTATATTGCTACACATTGTTTTGTTTCCTTTCCTAAGATGGAAGTAAATACATTTTGACAAGAACATAGTATAGTATAGTATAGTATAGTATAGTATAGTGTATATATAGTGTCAAATTATAGCACTTTTAAAATCTGCAATTAATCGTGATTAACTACAAAACATGCTATTAATCAGGATTAAAAATTTTAATCGACTAACAGCACTATTAATCAATTATTATTATTTTGTTGCAAAACTTGTGTTGTGTTGAATTTCTTTGAATTCCTTTTCCTGTCATTCAAATTCAACTGATAGCTAACTGATTTTTTAAAATTAGAATTTTGCCAACCCTGCTCCCTGTCACATAATCCAACGAAACCATTCAAATGGAGATGCAGGAAATCGTACAACCTCAAACCATAATTCATGATTCATTGTGCCCCATCTGAGAGATTAACGTCAGAGAAAATTAATAACTTTAATATTGTTTTCTGCGTTTTAGATAAGCGGGAGGTGAACAGCAAAAGAGCTCAGGGACTGAGTGAGACTCCTTCGTTTTACAGGGTTCTTATCAAGCAGTAGGCGGTTTATAGTTATTTCATGAAGATTGCTGTGTTGGGCTCAGTGGGGCTTAACCTGTAATCACCTGTGATGTAAGCTGGATTTCAGCCAGGCATTCCTGAAATGGCCCACCTATAAACTTCGTATTATCAAAGCATATTTTTCTTTCTCACCTCTGGAATGCTAAGGTGAAAGGTACATATACATTTCCACATGCTGTTGGGAATGTATATTATTTGGAGATTTGTTTCATATCTCGACAACTCCAACTGCGTTCTAGAAATTGGAAATCTGTTGTTTTGACAAAAGATAAAATTTAAGTGCATATGTTTTCTAAAAGGGATTTTTTTTTTTTTAACATTTAGAAGAACATTACCATATAGATGACCTCAAAGCAAGCACACATGGACTAAAAGCTACAAAACTCTAATTCAGATTTCATGAAGTCTTTTTTACACACCTGTAAAGGGATTAAGTGTAAAGGAGGAGGTGAGAATTGTCACATATACTCAGACACAAGGGTAGTGTTAAACCCGGAGGTTGTGTTTATTCAATTAGAGTGACTTAGAGAATGAGATGCAGTCAGTGGGGCGATGACTTTGGGACCAGGAACTTCTACAATGGAGAGCAGTGCTTGGGTTATCGCCCCTGGAGTGAATGAGCGCAGAGCTCGGACGTGCGCGGAGCTCGGGCTGACGTCACTGGAGTGAATGAGCATGGAGCTAGTGAATGAGCGCAGAGCTTGGACGAGCGTGGAGCTTGGGCTGACGTCACTGGAGTGAATGAGCGTGGAGCTGGAGAATGAGCGCAGAGCTTGGACGAGCGTAGAGCTTCGGAGATCGTTGAGCTTCGGTGATCGTTGAGCTTCAATGATCTCCGCTGGAGTAGAGGAGCAAGGAGCTTGGGTTGTCAACACTGGAGTGAAGGAGCGTGGAGCGAGGAAGATCGACTCAGGAGAGAAGGAGCGTGGAGATAGGAAGATCGACACAGAAGCGTGGAGATAGGAAGATCGACACAGGAACGAAGGAAAGAGTCTGTATACACTTAACGAGACCAGAACAAGAGTGAGGGGTGAACAGAGTATTTAAGGAGTGGAGCTGAAACAAATGACAGGTGCAGGTGATTAGTAATTAGTGGAGAGGGAGCGTGGAGTATAAAAGTAGGGAAAGACAGGAAGATCTGTAACAAGAATGATATAGAGAATGAAAAAATAGGCTTGACGATATATATAATATTTTAATGAAGAACTAAACAAAAAGACAAACACAAAGGTGTCAGACAGCTGCCCGTAAATCTCTCTCTCTCTCTCACTGCAGCTTCCAGTCAGCCTTTATCCCCAGCCTTTATTAGCCTGATTAGGGGCCGGGTGTGCGGAATCTCCCTTGTTATCTCAGGACGTGGAGCCCCCGACATGACGTACCCCCCCCCCCCCCCCCCCCTTCCGTACCATCTGCCGGCAGTTCATCTCTGTCTACCTGGATGAGGGAGAGGACAAGGAGAGGAAACCAAAAAAAAAAAGTGTGGCACCTACACGTCGTAACACAGATCGTGCCAAATTAACAAAACATTTTAAAAAGAGAGGGAAAAGCCAACACTGAGTGGCAGTGGAAGAGAGGAGAGAGAGTGAAGCAAAACACTTACTCGCCGGTTCTACGATATGACGTAGCTTGGTCCTTGGCCACTCCTCCTCCGCCCTCTAATGGAAGACAGCCACGACTCCCCAGATGGATCGGAGGCAGACCTCCGTCCCCTGGCGAACGGAATGCCCTGCCGCATTTTTGGTGGACAGTAGGGGTCTCCCCCATCCCTGGCAGTGGTAACCACTCCAGGCGTTTGGTTGGGAGCCCCTCCTCTCCTTGCGGTTGGCGGCCGTTCTTCCGCTTCCAGGCTGCCAGTCTCCTCCGTCCTCTGGTGGATGGCCGTGGCTGCTATGTTGGGGTGGATGGTAGTGGCGCGGACTCTTCTACGGCGCAACACTCCTCCTTCCCGGATTTCGGCACCAGTGTAAAAGTGAAATGGAAAGGGGGAGGTGAGAACCGGCTTAACGATATAAATAATATTTTAATAGCAACTTAAACAAAAAGACAAACACATAAAGGTGTCAGACAGCTGCCCATAAATCTCTCTCTGTCTCACTGCAGCTTCAAGTCGGCCTTTATCCCTCTCTGAGGCTTGATTAGCCTGATTAGGGGCCAGATGTGCGGAATCACGTCCCGGCCCTGCCCTCCTGTCAAAACACCATAACATTGATGGTGTTTCCATCCAATCATACATACAGAGCAAATGGCTTTTATTTGTATTAGTCCAATCTCATTTTTAAATAAATTTGACATTAGAAAAGTCTTTTCCAGACAAAGCGTTCCTCTATGGGGACATCTGCATGTTTACCATCAAAACAGTAATGGAAACTACAGTTCAAACCAATTGTCAGAGGATTTGAAAACATCTGCACATTACAAAAGTTGTTCATACATAAAGGGATTACATTTTATGTGCACAACCTGAAGGAAAAGCAATTGAATGAGACAAATACTGAACCCTTTGAAAGTTCCACCAGACATATTGTTGATTTTATTTTGTTTTTTATCCCCACTTGCTGTTTACTATAGCTAAAATCAATGGGCTCATAGGGAATGTTATCACTGTGAAACAAAGTTCAATAACCTCAAAGTGTGCACAAAGAAATTTCCCCACATTGCCACTTTAGAAGAAGATATAGCTCATGAACACACAAAAGTTTAAAGTGTTCCTTGAAACAATGGAACAGTAAATGAAAAGCCAGCTCTTTGAAACAAGAAATAAAATTACTGAACAGATAAAGACATTGGAGATATAGCTACAGTATTCCTCTTAATGGACATTTTTCTGCCAGTGTTCTTGAAAAACAGCGCAGATATAAAGCATTGACATTAACTTTTTTTTTTTTTTGTCGTATTCATATCCATAACTGCCTTAAATGCCTTAAAATGCTTGCAACTTATTCTGTTTGGTGTTTTTACACAGGAATATTTGGCTCTGGTTCGTTCTCATAGCCACAGTATACTATGCACTCACTGCCTCTGGTGGAATGGATAAACAAGCTTACTATAAGACTAAAGGCCTATTCATTCCAAATTTGGCTCAAGATCATGTACAACAAGATTGCAAAATGAAGCAACAAATCTCTATGAACTCATAAGTTTTAAATGTTGTACCGCAATAATCAGTTGTTGTTGTTTCTTTAGTAGGAGTCAAGGTCAATTTGACCCATTCAGTGCATGACAAAAGAAATTGCATTGGACTCTACTGAAATAATTTCTATAAAAACAAATGTGCCGGAAAATGTCTAAACACTTACAAAAGTGTTTTGAAAAATTGTTGAAACATTTAAAAACATGTCTAAAAAATGTCTAAACACTTCAAATATGTGTCAAACATTTTTGAAACACTTAATTTTGAAATATTGTTCTGCAATTATCTAGTTTTATTTTTCGTGATGAGTCAAGGTAATTGTTTTTATTATTATTTTGGATATCCCAAAAAACTCACCACTTATACAAAGAATTATTAAAAAAAAAAAAAAAATGTCATTGGATTCTACTGAAATATTTCAGTCAATGCAAAAATAAATAAATAAATAAAACACAGTTACACAAATAAACATTTACCAATATTACATACTTTCTTTTAGTTAAATCACATCTGAATTTGTCTGAACAGTATGTAATTAGCCAAAATGCAAAAATAATGACTCAAAACAGGCAAGCTGCGTCGATTGTAGTGACACAAGGGGTCTCTTCTGAGAGCCTCGCATACCTCTGAACTTGAGAAAAGGCCAATGTCAAGTTGGCAGACAGAATTTGCATGCCCCGCCACCGGATATATGGGTATAAAGGGGAGAGGGGGAGTGAATGGCAGACAGATTTTTTTCTTCAGAGCCAAGCAGTTGTGCAACAGCAAAGCTGAGTTCACCACTGTTCCTCTCACCTCTACTGGCGATAAGCATTGCTGTTGGATCTACGCCGCATTCCAGCAGCTTTCTCCTCTCTGCACACTGTGCAGTCCACGCTCCTGGGCGCTTCGACGGCACTTTCATTGCCTGAAAGAGTGTTTCTCCTCCTAAAAGAGTTTGAGTTTCCACTCATAAAAGAGCAATACACAGCATGCGTTCAGGACGCGTCTTTTTCAAGATGCCCTTCTGCCTCTGTGTAGTTCCTGGATGTGGTCTATTTCTCTCCACTTCTGACAGTCATAAAAACCTGCCTCGTGTGCCTGGGCTGCGAACACACGTTTTATGAATGGTTCACATTCTCAGTGCGAGAAGATAGCCATGGCAATATTGCGGTCGCAGCTTTCGTTTCTCACAAGAGAAAGCCACGAACGGGTAAAACCCCACAAACTACCTGCACCCTGGCACGCATGCTTGCTTCCGTCCGAGCTCGGGATGAGTGCGGCTCCTCTCGCGGCCAGCCGGCATTCTCCTTCGAGCCCCCGGAATTGGATGACGATCTCGCCAGAAAGATCGGCACAGAAATTACCCTGTAACTTCAACACATAGAAAATGCACACAAATCTTCTTTAAAACATGAATGGACAAATAGTGAATAAATACAGGTCAGACAGAATAAAGAAAGTCGTTGAGTTCAAATGTATTACCTGATATGTCCAGGGGACTAAATAATTAGTTTGAAAGCATACAAAAAAAAAAAAATCATGTGGAAAATGATTCATTATGAAATAATATCTTCCTTGACTAGAAAGGAGGTAGTAGGTTGTACTATTCAAAGTTCTGCTTTGCACACTGCAAGCATTTCTCTGCAAAGTTTAATGATGCTAGCCTGTAATAAGGCAGAAAATGAGAGCATATCGCACAGTGAGATATACATCATCACCGCAATCCTGTCACCAAACACCCCCAAGAGTCAGTGCATCTGGCACTGCACTGAAGCCATGATAATGAGACTTTGTTATCCCCACTGAAGGGCTTGAATTTACTTAATGGTAGAAGTTTAAAGACTTATTTTACAGCAGAAGATGGCAATGAGACCCCGGAGTTGACCTTAACAATGCTGCCATGGGAGCAATTCCCAGAATGAACATTTGTACTGCTGACAACTGTTTCCTTGTAGGGATTGGCTTTGTAGTCAGTTTATCTATTTGAGTACTCAACAGCAGTGTTAATCTTGCCAACAATAATTGCAGCACATTTCACAAATAATACAGCATATAATACAGTGCATAATAAAAAAGTACAATATAACAGCAAACCCAAAACATAAGGCATTATGTGATTTGGCCTTATGATTAGCTGGAAAAATACATTTAATTTAATTAATGCTCAGTAAGTGCCGTTACTCTGTTCTTACTGTAGATTACCAGAACCTGCAGATTAATTATTCTCATTAAGCGTGCATTAGGAGGGCTGGGTAGCTCAGCGAGTCTTGACGCTGATTACCACACCTGGAGTCGCAAGTTCAAATCAGGGCGTGCTGAGTGAATCCAGTCAGGCTTCCTAAGCAACCAATTGGCCCGGTTGCTAGGGTGGGTAGAATCATATTGGGTTAACCTCCTCATGTTCGCTATTATGTGGTTCTCGCTTTCAGTAGGTCTCCGCAGTAACATGCTCAACAAGCCACGTGATAAGATGCACAGATGAATGGTCCGAAACACTTTTAAAAACACTTAAGAGTCTAAACATAACACGGGGGCATACGAGTTAAGGGACCCCGCATAGGGACAAAAATACACTGCCTGGCCAAAAAAATTATTTGTATTTTGGATTAAAAAAGGCAGATACTTAAGAGCATATGATAATATAATATGTTTCAGAAGGCAACAGTACTTTTAACCCTAACTGATGCAGTGTGCAGCTTCCTATTTCTTAAATAACAGAAGAAGTATCCCGTGTCTGTGGAAAATCTGTTCCTGTGTTTCAGAAGGGGCAAATTATTGGCCTGCATCAACCAAAGAAAACAACTAAAGAGATTGCTGAAAATCACTGGAATTGGGTTAAGAACTGTCCAATGCATTATTAAAACCTGGAAGGATAGTGGTGAACCGTTAGCTTCATGGAAGAAATGTGGTCGGAAAAAAATCTTTTATGATTAAACACTTGGTGAAGTCAAGTAAAACATCGACAGTAGAACTCATGGCTATGTTTAATAATGAAAGTAAGAGCATTTCCACATGAACAATGTGATGAGAACTTACACAATTGGGACTAAACAGCTGTGTGGCCACAAGAATGCCACTTGTTAGTGAGGCTAATCGGAAAAAAAGGATTTCAGCTGGTACCTAGATTGAGCTTCTAGTCCATTCAGGGTGTGTTCACACTTGGCAGGTTTGGTTCGATTAAAACAAACTCTGGTGCGATTGCTTTGTTAGTGTGGTTCATTTGAACAAGTGTGAACACTGCCATTCGAACCTTGGTGCGCACCAAACAAGCGGAATGAGACTGCCTGAAAAGTGGGACTCGGTCCGCTTCCAAATGAACTCTGGTGCAGTTCGATTGATATATGAACGCAACTTGGACCAAAGATGTCTAAACTGACCAAAAACAGGAAGTAATTTGCCTAATACTGACCTCAAGCATACCTGGTTCTTCTCATCATAAGCGCTATGTTGCCCATTACAGTTCGATACAGGCGTCAGAACCGCCGTCAGCTTTCCTTGCAACATATCTTCATTTCTGTGTGCAACAGAGGAATTCCTGGCTCTGTTTTGACTCATTTACACATTTTATTAGCTCTTCGTTTGTTCTCAGTACCAAAATACCACCATATATACATATGTAAATATAACGAGCGCATTTTGCCCAGCAGCCAGCATTGCTTTGGATGATCGGCAAGTTCTGTCAAAAAATATATGTTATAAAATCTGTCAAATCAGGTTGTGACTTTTTCCAGATGCCTTTGGTTTTGTATCATTAGGTTCCGTGTTAAAAATGCCAGTGTGAACGAGAAGCGAACAAGGACTAAATGTATTATTTTCTTTTTTGGTCCGGACCAAGAGGACGAAGAGAACCGAACTACAAGCGTGAACACACCCTTAAAGGCACAGACATTCGATGAAAAAATGGGGTTGGTGCATGAACTGAAAATTAGACTGAATGTCTATGGATGAACATGTGAGGGCTGAAATGCGTTAGAGCACCACCTACATTTCAGATCTGCATTTTGTGGTGGAAGGTGAAAGAGAAAAAAAAATGTCCTTGTACATGCAGCCATATAGTTGAATGAAATAAGACTTTTTTGCTGGTAGATGGATCAAACAGAACCAGAATAACTTGCTTTAAAAAAGTAGGGATTTTTGTCTTTTTTTACTTTCAGTTTATCATAAGATTGTAAACATATAGAGTGTTATTTATTAATAATTGGAGTCTTTTTTTAAGCCCAGAGATGCATCAGACCTTAATGGGTTAAATCATCTTTTATTTTAGAACTAAACTGTTGCTAGAAGTGAATTACTATGCATGCAGTTAATATGCATGTAGTTTTCTGGTATTTATCTAACACTATATGCTAGCCCATAATTAGCTGGATTCATGTTATAATTCATATATATATATATATATATATATATATTTAAAAAATCATCAAAATATAGCTTAATTTGAACATCACAAAGTTGTGAATGGGTCATGGGGAGGGAGTTATGTCTGTGTAAAGGAGAGAGCCAAGAGCTCTGACTCAATTCGAACACTCTTAAAAACACGTCTCAAAAATTGTCTAAACACTTATGTTAAAAAATGTTAAAACACTTATGTATTTAATGTGTCTAAAAACAGGTCTCAGACAACATCTATGTGTCTGTTAGTCTTTTTCTTTCTTTTTTTTAACCGTTCATTGCTGTCACTTTCATGAACGAGTCCCTATTCCTGAAAACATTCCTTGTTTTCAATACAGATGTTCTTGGAATCGAGAATAATGGAACAAATGGTAGAGAACAACAGAAATCATTAAGTAGGTGTGATACATTGGTTTACTGTCAAATCCAAGTTCGTATTCATTCAGATTCATAAGCGTGCCTGTCCTACTGACATTGAAAGTTGTCCCTGTACACATCAAGGGCTTACTCCTTCCTCTATTAACATACTTACGTCTGTTGAATAAGCCATTTGAAATGTTCTAAACAAAACACTTGGGTATTTCACCCTCTGGATTTGGGCCTGCCATCATTGGAATGTTCTGCAATGTTGTCTAAGAAAGAAATCACCAATGTTCCCTATACACCAAACTAAAGAAGAGAGATCACTCTTCGTTCAATCCTTGATGCAAACTGAGGACCTTTCCCTCAAGGATTGCTTGAAATTTAATCTGAGTGGTGCTCCTGACAGATCAACTTCCAAAGCAGGAGCTTACGGTTCTTGTCTTATTAAATTCATGGCACATTACAGCTTGTAGCATATGCCAAACTAATATGGTTAACAACTGCAGGCCTGCCACAGATATAAGCAATCATTCTGGACAGATTGAGCATTGATTTATCAAAGGTCCAGTCCACTTCCGCGTCATTTATCCCCTGGAAAGGCAGGTAAAATGAGCAAACGTCTGCTTTTGATGCTATTAATAGGTTCTTGTCTCTTGGTCGTTTGCCAAATTTGTCTCAGCCTGCATGTATAAGTAGTAAGAGTGTACACAGAGTGTCTTAAATTCTGAATCTGGGGTAAGAAAGAAGGTACAGACATAATTTTGTTCCAAACTCAGGGTGATGGAGAAGGTGGCGAAGGGGGACAGCATGGTCTTCCAACTCTCGGTGCCAATCCAGAATCCTCTTCCTGATCATTACAGGGTTAGGCATTGAGTCAATTCTGGCCACAGACCTGCATATGAAACCTCCATGGAAGCCAAAACCTGTGGCCAAATGTTCTCAGCAAGCTCATCAGAGTTCAATTAATGAAAAGCAGATTGAAAATGAATGAAATCCAGGGGCAAATGTGATTTAGAAACTCCTCTCATTGTGCAGATGTGTGTGGTCATTGAATCTCACAGATCCTGTTTACAGCTGTTATTCACATAATTCTCATGTAAAGCTATCACATGTGTCCAGCGGAAATAGATTGCTGTTTACACCTGGTATTAAGATCCATCTCAGGTGATCCAGTCACAAGTGGCCAGGCAAGACACATTACTCTTTACACCTGGTATTAACATGGATCTCAAATGCCTCTACTGTGCCTCTACAATTTGTGATTGGATTTGGAGAAAACAGACTCTGATTTTGTGTATGTATACACTGTCAGCTAGTTGCAGCATGTTTTACAAAGCAAAAACAGTAAAAATAATAATAATAATAATAATGTAATTAAATCAACACTGCATTGCTCTCAAATATACTGTGCTTTAATTTGGTAACACTTTACAATAAGGTTGTCTCAAAAAAGTCTAAACTCTTAAAAACATGTTTTGACAAACATCCAAACACTTTTAAATCACATCTCAAAAAACACCTAAACGTTTAAAATTCGCATCTCAAAAAAGTCTGAACACTTTTAAAAATGTGCATTAAAAAATGTCTAAACACTTTTAAAAATGTTTGAAAAAACATCTAAAATCTTTTTAAAATAAAACGTCTAAACACTTTTAAAAATGTTTGAAAAAAAACATCTAAAAACTTTTGAAATAAAATAAAACATGTCTAAATATTTTTACAAATGTTTGAAAAACATCTCAAATCTTTTTAAAATAAAACATGTCAAAACACTTTTAAAATGTTTGAAAAACATCAAAAAAACTTTTAAAATACATATAAAAAAGTCTTAATACTAAAAAAAAAAACATGTCTAAAAAAAGTCTAAAAATGCATTTCCAAAAAATCTAAACACTTATCAAAAAAACATCTAAAAACTTTAAAAAAAAAACATCCAAAGAAGTCTAAAAGTCTTAAAAAGTCACATCAAAAATTTCTAAGCTCTTTAAAAAAATTGTCTCAAAAAATTCTCTCAAATAAAAATCTATAAACTTTCCTAAACACATCTCAAAAAAATGTATTAACACTTAAAAGTAATCTTAAAAAATATTTAACACATTAAAAAACGTAAAAACACATATCAACAAATGTGTAAACACTTGTAAAAATGTGTCTCATAAATGTCTCTTTATATTGATGTTAAATTTGTTAACGTCTAGGTTACGTATGTAACCTCCATTCCCTGATGGAGGGAACGAGACATCATGTCGAAGAAGCGACACTAGGGTCTCTCTTGAGCACCGAATATGCCTCTGATCTATGAAAAAAGCCAATGAGAAGTTGGCAGACAGTATTTGCATACCCCGCCCCCAGACATACGGGTATAAAAGCGGGGAAATACGTCGAGTTCATTCAGGATTTTTCTGAGGAGCAGGAAATGGTCCAGCCACAACAGTGGCTCGGCTCAACGTCTCGTTCCCTCCATCAGGGAATGGAGGTTATATACGCAACCTAGATGCTCCCCGTCTGTCGCTCACTTCGACGTTGTGTCGAAGAAGCGACTCTAGACTCCGTGTATGTGTACTGCTGACACAGGAGCGGGAAGGTATTTTACGTGCAAAGGCGACCAGCTGTGTCAGACTCCGTGTACCCGATGATTAAGTTGTGCTTACCCAAGATTTGCCGTCTACTGCGTCGTGGTGGGCCACGATAGCGGCGACATACACCTTCAGGGTGGAAGGGGACAGCCTCCCCTCCAGCCTCTCCTGCAGAAATAAGAGCACTGACCTAACTGCGCACATCTGTGGGTCTTCAGCCCAGGAAGAACACCAATTCATGAACAAGCGCCACTTCAGGGCATAAAGTTGCCTGATAGAAGGGGCTCTGGCCTGTTTGATCGTGTCTATGATGGCAGGTGGTAGACCAGCTAGATCTTCCGTGTCCCGTCCAGGGGCCAAACATGGAGGTTCCAAAGGTCTGGGTGCGGATGCCAGACTGTGCTCCATCCCTGTGAAAGAAGGTCTTTCCTCAGAGAAATTCTCCAGGGAGGAGCTGTCGCGAGGAGTACGAATTCCGAGAACCAGACCCGGGTGGGCCATTAGGGAGCCACTAGGGTGACTTGTTCCTCGTCCTACCTGACCTTGCACAACACCTGTGCAAGAAGGCTCACTGGGGAAAATGTGTACTTGCGCAGCCCTGCAGGCCAGCTGTGTGCCAGTGCGTCTGCCCCGAGGGGAGCTTCTGTTCGGGCATAACAGAGCGGGCAGTAGGAGGTCTCTCGGGAGGCGAACAGGTCTACCTGGGCCTTGCCGAACTATTCCCAAATCAGCTGGACCGACTGGGGGTGAAGCCTCCACACTCCACTGGGCAAGCGTTGTCGTGACAGCGCGTCCGCTACCACATTGCTGGCTCCAAAGGAGGAGACGACGGGCGAGTCGTGACATGTGGCGGGAGCGTACGCTACCGAGGTGGTGCTCTCTGAACTGATCAGGACATGTTTGTCTCGAACTAATGGGAAAAACTTCCGCAGGGCAAAGAAAACTGTCAGCAACTCCAGGCAGTTGATGTGCCAGCACAGCGGGGCCCCTTTCCAATGGCCCACGACTGCATGCCATTGCACACGGCACCCCAACCCAATCTGGAGGCGTCGGTCGTGACCAAGACGCGTCGGGACACCTGCTGCAAGGGTACTCCTGCCCGCTAAAAGCAGAGGTCTGTCCAGGGTTTGAATGTTTGGCAGCAGGCGTGGGTGACCATCACACGGTGCAAGCCGTGGCACCATGTCCATCTCGGGACTCGAGTCTGAAGCCAGTGCTGAAGCAGTCTCATATGCATCAACCGCAGCGGCGCGACCGCCGCAGAGGATGCCATATGCCCCAGGAGCCTCTGGAAAAGTTTTAAGGGGACCGCTGTGCCCGGCCTGAGGGTGGCGAGGCATTCCAGCACCGACTGTGCACGCTCGTTGGTGAGACGTGCTGACATTGATACTGTCTAACTCCATGCCGAGAAAATAGATGCTCTGAACCGGGGTGAGCTTGCTCTTTTCCCAGTTGACCTGAAGCCCCAAACGGCTGAGGTGCCTGAGCAAATGGTTTCTGTGAGCGCATAGTAACTCTCGGGAGTGGGCCAGGATGAGCCAGTTGTCGAGGTAATTGTGTATGCGAATGCCAGCTTCTCAGAGCGGGGCAAGGGCTGCCTCTGCGTCTTTCGTGAAGACACAAGGGGACAGAGACATGCCGAAGGGGAGGACTTTGTACTGATATAGCTGGCCATCGAACGCGAACCATAGGAAGGGTCGATGTCGAGGCAGAATTGAGATGTGGAAGTACGCGTCCTTCAGGTCTACCGCTGCGAACCAATCTAGATGCCGGATGCAAGTTAAGATGTGTTTTTGCATGAGCATTTTGAACCGGAGTTTGTGCAAAGCCTGGTTGAAAACTCGCAAGTCCAAGATCAGTCGTAAGACGCCGCCTTTCTTGGGTACAATGAAGTAAGGGCTGTAGAAACCCTTCTTCATCTTGGTTGGAGGGACAGACTCTATCGCGTCTTTGAGTAAGAGAGTAGCGATTTCCGCGTGCAGGGATATGGCATGCTCGCTGTATACTGCGGTAAAGCGGACGCCTGCAAAGGGGGGCAGAGGCCTGGCAAACTGAATTGCGTAACCGAGTCGAATGGTCCGGACCAGCCAGCGTGACGGGTTGGGAAGTGAAAGCCACGCATCCAAGCTCCGTGCTAGAGGTACCAAGGGGACGATTATTTTTGACGTACCCGGCAGGGCTTCGCAGCGAGGCACTCGTGCTGAGAAAAGACTCGAAGCATTTACCTTGCTCCGCACACCCGGCAGGGGGCGGGTTAGTGACTGAGGAGGAGGTCCGGTGGAGGCATCCTCTAGACTGGGAACAGTCGTGGGGCTGAAGGCGGGGGGTCTGTGTCCAGCATGCCGGGACTGTTGAGATCTGGCGCCAGAGTGCCGTGAGAATGACATTTGCAGGCCAGGTGACCCAGAGACAAAGGAAATAGCTCTTTTACTGAGAATGTGGGTACCGAATCCCAGAGGCGGTGCGGCAAATTAAATAAATTCAACAAAACATTCTCCTCCCGGCCCTCCACCGGAGCTTTGTCAGTCTCACGCATCTCGACCAAGTTCAGCCACAGATGATGTTCCTGGACCACGAGCGTGGCCATCGCCTGCCCGAGTGATTGCGCTGTGACCTTCGTTGCTCTGAGGGCGAGGTCAGTCGATGAACGCAGTTCCTGCAACACATTGGGATCAGGGCTACCTCCATGGAGATGTTTAAGCGCCTTGGCCTGGTGGACTTGCAGGAGGGCCATGGCGTGCAGGGCAGAAGCGGCATGTCCAGCAGCGCTGTAGGCTTTGGCGGTCAATGACGATGTCGTCCTACAGGCCTTGGAGGGGAGCACAGGGCGACCCCGCCAGGTGGTAGGGTTTCCATGGGATAGGTGGAGCGCAACAGCCCTATCCACCTGGGGAATCGCCGTATACCCGTGGGCCGCTCCGCTGTCGAGGGTAACGAGAGTGGATGAGTGAGTGGCTTTGTGAGGGATACTCTCCACGAAGACGTCAGCTCATCATGCACTTCCGGGAAAAATGGGACTGGGGGGGCAAGGCTGTGAGCGGCGCGCAGACCCCAGGAACCAGTCATCCAACCGCGATGGCTGTGGGAGGACGGTTCCAGTCAAGCCCCATGGGTGGCAGCCCTGGGGAGTCAGACGCCACGCTCTCTGATGTAGCAGCGAGCTCATCCACCTCTAGCTCTAGAGGATATACAGGCTGGCTGTGAGGCAAGCCGCTGTTGCCTTGAGCACGGACAGGAGTCAACGAGCATGCTGGGGGGCGGGGTGTCTGAGGGGGCGTACCCAGCGGAGATCGCCTCCAGTGCCAGCCGCATCGTCCTCAATCCCGTGTGAAGAAGGAGCAATGCGGGGGGCGGCTGGAGTGACGTGCTTTCTGTTGAAAGCGAGCCGCGACTTCAATGTTGCCATGGTCATGCTCTCGCAGTGAGAACATGAACCATCCACAAACGCTGCCTCTATGTGATCGCTGCCCAGACACACGAGACAACGCCTGTGGCCGTCTAAAGCGGAGAGCACTCTACCGGATCCAGGAACTACACAGGGGAGGAATGGCATCTTTATAAAGACATGTCCTGAAAAGGATGTTCAATGCCGCTGTGTAAATGCTCTTTTAGAGGAAAATACACTTTTATAGAGAAAATCACTCTTTTACACAACTCCTTTAAGCTTTCTGCACTGTCAAAGCACCCAGGTGCAAGCGGCACTGCCGTGCAGAGATGGAGAAAAGCCACTGAAGTGCGCCTTAGATCCAACAGCAGGCAGAGCGTCAGAGGAACAGAAGCAGGAACAGGTGTGTGACTCGCAGCTGACTGCATCAGAAAAATCCTGAATGAACTCTACGTATTTCCCTGCTTTTATACCCGTATGTCCGGGGGTGGGGTATGCAAATACTGTCTGCCAACTTCTCATTGGCCTTTTTTCATAGATCAGAGGCATATTCGGCGCTCAAGAGAGACCCCTAGTGTCACTTCTTCGACACAACGTCGAAGTGAGTGACAGACGGGGAACATTAGTTAATGCAAACATTAACATGAACTAACAATTAACAATACAATGATAGAATTTATTTTAATTTGAATTTATATGTACACTAATATTATATATATCTTAGGATGTGAGTGCTTCACATGATCTGCGTCACTGCATGTAGATATCATACTAAAGGTGTTCTGTCAACTCTTGTACATGCATGTATATTGTCTTTTCCGATTTTTTTGATTGGTTGGTTATTTTCTTAGCATACAGCATGTCTGTGATGATATCTGTAACACCTGATACTGTTCTGCAAAAGCAGACTTGCTACCTTGAGACTCATTGCCAACTTCTTGAATCTTGAATTTTTGGATCAATGTTTACAGGTTGTTTTCATGTTTTACACATTTCTTGATGTTCACAGATTACAGATTTGTGGGTGAGAAATTCAGTTTATATGTTCATGTACTTCGTCCAGCAACACCAGAAAAAACATAGTAAAGAAATCACTAAACAGTTTGAGGGTGGTATTTCTGTGCAAACTGTGTATAGTGCATATATAGCCAGATCTCATGAAAATTATGTGACTGCTCTCAAATGATATTATGTGGCTCCTTACATGTATTGCGGAGGTTCCAAAGTAAGTTATATTTTCTCCCAAACAAAAGAGGATTTTACGGTTAATGTTTTATTGAATTTTAATGAAACAAAAACAACCTCCCTACCCTAAACCTTAAACATATACCGAACAGATAGTGTCAAAAAAGTATACACTGATGAGACAAAACATTATGACCATTTGCCTAATATGCAGCCAAAACAGCACCGACCCGACGAGTCATGGACTCTATAAGACCTCTGAAGTTGTCCTGTTGTATCTGGCACCAAGACATTAGAAGCAGATCCTTCAAGTCCGATAAGTTGTGAGTTGGAGCCGCCATGGATCCAGCACATTCCACAGATGCTTAATTGGATTGAAATCTGGGGAATTTGGAGGCCAGGGCATCACTTGAACTCTTCATCATGTTCCTCAAACCATTCCCGAACAATGTGTGCAGTGTGTCAGGGCACATTGTCCTGCTGAAAGAAACCACTGCCATCAGGTAATATCATTGACATGAAGTGGTGTACCTGGTCTGTAACAATGTTTAGGTAGATGGCACATATCAAATTGACATCCACATGAATAGCCGGACCAGGTGTTCCCAACAGAACATTGCCCAGACCATCAAACTCCCTCCACCAGCTTGTTGTCTTCCCACAGTGCATCGTAGTGCCATCATTTCCCCAGGTAAACAGCGCACACGTACAAGCCTGTCCATGTAATGTAAAAGAAAACAAGACTCATCGGTCAAGGCAACCTTCTTCCACTGCTCCTAGGTCCAGTTCTAACACTCACATGCCCATTGTAGGCACTTATGACAGTGGACAGGGGTTATCATGGGCAATCTGACCGGTCTGTGGCTATGAAGCTCCATACACAGCAGCGTGCGATGCACTGTGTTGTGACACATTCCTCCCGTAACCATCATTAAAAAAAATTCTTAATGATGGTTGTGCCACAGTAGATCTTCTGTCGGTTCAGACCAGACAGGATAGCCTTCGTTGCCCTTGTGCATCGATGAGCCTTGGGCATCCACGGCTCTGTCACCGGATTGTGGTTTGTCCCTCCTCGGACCACTGTCAGTAGGTACTCACCACTGCTGACCGGGAGCACCCCACAAGCCTTGTCATTTCAGAGATGCTCTGAGCCAGTCGCCTGGGCATAACGACTTGGCACTTCTCAAAGACACTCAGCTCTTTACTCTTGCCCATTTCTCCTGCATTCAACATGTTAACTACGAGAACTGATTGTTGGCTTACCATCTAATCTACCCAGACCATGACATGTGGCCTTGTTAGGAGATGATTTACATTAGTCACTTCACCTGTGAGTGGTCAAAATGTTTTGGCTCATGGGTGTATGCTAAATAGAAAACATAAATGCTAAAGCATCAACTTATTTTGTGGTGCTTCTATGACACTTTCGGCTCATGTTTCGAATCGTGTGTTCTTCAGGTCCTTTGAGTTGTAAGTGCAAAATTGAGCTACCATGCAATTTGATCACACTTGAACAAGCTTGTAAATGTAGCTGGTATTGTAATGCAAACATTAAAGCGTAATGCTTCACAAGTTTTGTTTGGAGGTGAGGGTGTGGTCAAGTGCCCATCTGGGGAGAGGGAAAGCGGTAAGGACATCCACCAGAGATGAATTGCAACTAATTACCATTTTCATGTTCACAGTGAAAGTCAAAAGATGACCCAGTTCACTGAAAGAGAGAGAGAGCCTGGCTGAGAAGCTGTTTGCTGGTTTGAATTGTAGCTTCACAATTGCGCATGAACGTGTTTATTTTCTGTTAATAAAAAGTGACACTCTTGAGTTGGAATTGCCATGTCCCGCTTCCTATTTTTTACCCAAATATGAACATCTGTTACATGTTTAAAATGTCATAGCATTGTGTGAGAAAAGGGTGGTTTTGCTGGTGATTTTGTTTAAGAAGGAATAAAAGTCGTTGTAGCACCTCTAGTGTTTATTTCACAAAAAAAACTGCTGGGATATACATTAATCGAGCCATGTAAAATGTTGTTTGTTTATGAGACCAGGTTGTAATTCACAAAATTATTTTAGTCAGTTGGGTCGTAAAACAGCACAGATACAAAAAAAAAAAGTACACTATAAGCGGTGCAAGTCATTCTTTGTAAATACAAAGAGTTTTGTACAAACAGAATTTAAAAGAAAGCTGAGACCAGGAGCTGATTTGCGACTAGCTTTGACAAAGAAAGGGTTAAAGGCATTGTTCTGGATAAAATTAAGTGCAGCTCAGAGGCTCATCTGTTTGGTCAAAGCAACACAATCAGGCCTGTGGCATAAAAGGGTGGGGGAGTGCAATCCTGTCAGCACATCTAAATAACAATGACCACCCAATAACTGTCTGGAACAGGGATGGCCTAGTGGCATTGAGCCAATCTCTTCTCACTTTGCAATTATAAAGAGCAGAAGGTTTCGAGTAATCACCATTGATCTACTTCAGCATGAACAAACTTCATTGATCCAGTTTAGGGTTCTCAACTGGTGTGTTGCTACCCAAAAATGGGTTGCAGGTCTGTTCTGATAGGGCCATGGACTGCAGGGGCAAATAATGCCTAATGCAAATAAAAAATTTAACTAAGTATATTACCTTGCATAGTTAGGATTGCACAATAAATAGTCTTATCGACTTTTAAAAGACAGGAGAAAACGTTTCCCATATCGTGTGCTTCCAATCAAGCTCTAAGGTATTTTGTGACAAATGGATCTGTCACCTAGTAGAAGGTAGCAAAATTTGGCAGATGACAACATGGACAGGTTGCGGGTCCTCATCTTCGAAAACCATGAAAAAAAAAAACATCTTAGTTTACTTGTGTACAGCAATCAACAGTTTAGGTACCATGCTGGGTTGCCACTTAATGTCCAATGTTAAATCTTGGTTCTGAAGCAAAACCAGTTGAGAACAACTGCTCTAAAACAACATGTTAACAAGAAGAGATGTTTGAGTTGTGAATTCAGCTTGCTACATCATTGTATCTGTTGTTGAAGGCCTTTGTAATCTGTTCAAGGCCTCACTCCCACACTTTGACTGTAGGAGTGTGTGGAATTCATTGGGTTGGATGGTATGCAATGTTTCAGTGGGAGCTGACTTTTCCTCCATGGTTCAATAAGTTTAAAGCAGCCGTGACTAAGTTAGTTAGACATCAGTGCCATGGAAGGAGATGAACAGGTGGTCAATGGATTACTACAACCATGAGAATGTGTCTCAGATGAGTGCATGGATGCAATATGAAATCACTGCATTTTGATCTTGGGCAGAAAATTGTGCAAAATATAATTTTCTGTGAAATATGTTCCTGTCTTTGCTTTTAAAACCCTCATGGCTGATTGGACGGAAGCACTAAAGTGCTTTTAGAGACAAAAGGGTTTATACCAGTCGTTCTCAGCTGGTTTTGGTTTTAGGGCCCAGACTTTGATTCGAAAATTGGCCAATTGGCGACTCAACACAAATTGTTTATCTTACAAAAGTAAACAAAAATTACCTTAAAATCTAACACTGAAATAAATTTTTTATGACATATTAATTAAGCCAATAATTCACTGGACAAAACATTGTGGTCAGCAAAACCCATGTTTATCCTCATTTTATCATTGCCATTTTTTAACCTTCCGAGGATAAGGGCGCGTAACATGTCCACGTTCTGCCAGCAACATATGATATGGGAAGTATTTTCTCCACCCATTTAAAAATGTATATGCCTATTTATTTTGCCATCTTATATACGCATACTCGATTATATGGTTAGTTGACTATATTATTTGGATTTTTTTTTCCTGCTGACCACAACAGACATACTTGGTATATACCAATGGGCAGCGCTCAAAGTGAGCAACCAGGATTCAAGCTCTGAATGTTTTTAGTAAAGCCCCAAATGTTTTTATCATCTTGTAGAGATGTCAAAACTATAAGTACCTCAGTATCAAGTCAATACTGAAATTTAAATCTATTTTAATACTCACTTGTTGAGAACACTATGGTCCCAATCTGGTCTTCTACTGTTGCAGCCCATCCACTTCAAGGTTTGACATGTTGTGCATTCTGACATGCTATTCTGCTCACTACAATTGTACAGAGTGGTTACTGAGTTACCATAGTGGAACCTGTGCTTTTCTGTCAATTTGAACCAGTCTGGCCATTCTCTGTTGACATCTATCATCAAAAAGACATTTATGTACTTGTAACTGCCACTCGCTGGATGTTTTTTTTTTTGGTATTGTTTGTTTTTGGCACCATTCTGTTGTCTGTTGGGTGAAAATCCCAGGAGATCAGCAGTTACAGAAATATTCAAACAAGCCTGTCTTGCACCAACAATCATGCCACAGTCAAAATCACTGAGATCAAATTTTTTCCCCCATTCTGATGGTTGATGTGAACATTAAATAAAGCTCCTGACCCGTATCTGCATTATTTCATAAATTACATTGCTGCCACACAATTGGCTGATTAGATAATTGCATGAATAAGTAGGTGTACTGGTCTTCCTCATAAAGTGTTCAGTGAGTGTATATTATTAATGAAATTGGTCTTTCTACAGTATCAGATATACTAAATACCAACTCAAGAAAAATACATTTATTCAAGATATGTCTTAAGTAAATGTATATTGTTTTTCAGTAAAATAATCTAAATACTCTTAAAACATGATAAAATACGAATTAAGAAAATTATTTTTGTAGGGTGTAATTTGTATCATATAGAAATATCACATTTCAGGGTTTCTGGACAAATGTTTTACAAAAACAGAGCTCTCATACTGCCTTCCCCCATCCGAAAGTATTATTGTGCATTCTTTTGCAGGCTTCCTCCATGACCCTCTTCAAAAAACATGCACTTTTGCCCTGATATGACGCTGTGTTCACATGCACCAATTAAACATATAATTAGAATGTAGAGCTATCATCTGGATTTTGACATGCATGCAAGTTAAAAGAGCCCAATTATACAGTATGTTGCCTAGCAACACTCTTGGCTTTAACCTTTAATGTTCACTCAAGGCCCCTTTCTCACCCTAGAGCAGTGTTGATATCCCCCAAGATTTGCATTATAAATTAATTTGAAAATATATTCAATTATATTCAATTTAATTCCTCAAGTACAGTACAACATTTGTAGTATTATGAGTTTGTACAAAGGTTGTGCCGTCAACATCTTGGAGGTCTTGAATAGGCATTTGGGAATCTCGGCTAATGAGGTTGAAATTTAAAAGTAATTTTGCATAATGTAATTGAATATATATATATTTATTATTTATAATGTACATGCATATGGCAAGAAATAGCCATTGATGTAGGGCAAAAGAGAAACATCATGCTACCCATTCATCTCTTAATGTAAGTCATCTCATTCATTTCAATTAATATGAGATAATGTAATCACTATACTACAACATCATCACCATAGAAACAGAGATGTTTTTGGAGATTACTCCAGGTTGTTTATGTACACGACTGTAGTCTGGGATAACATTCTGAGACAGCCAGTTTCAGCACTTTGCGTCATCCGTACTGCTCTGATGCGTCTATAGCCCTGGCTTTATTGCGGTTGCTGGTGAGTAATAAGTCATTTCCTATTGAGTGCAACTGCAATTTGGGAATTGATCAGAAATTTGATACACTCAAACAACCCTGGGCTTCACTGAAATATCATCAGATCCAAGAATCATTTTTTTTCTTGGCATTGGACTGGAGTGTTGGGAGTGGAGCCATGAATGTTGGATTCACAAAATGTAAATTACGAATGTGAGATGCCTGATCGTGCAGCTGTTTACTCTAAAATCGATGGAATATAGACTTGTATTCAAAGGATCATATCTGTGCCTCGGCTCTCAAAGTGCCTTTCTCACAATCTTAAAAAAAAATGCATTTTTACGGCCAAAAATTCCTATAAAGTGTTCAAAGGAGCCAATTACTCACTATTTACTTTATGGTTCATTGAATACACAGCAACAACCCAGAGCCTCCCCGGAGTATCTTTTTTTAGCTTGTGAAGGTGGGGGTGTGGTTGAGCGTTCGTCCAGAGAAAGAGTGACACGGATGTGCTGTGTGTGTATCTGCCTGAAACTGTTAAATTAAAACACTAGTTCTGAGTTGGTTATAATAAAATCAATTGTTCTCTGCTTCCTCCTTACAACACACGGTGAGACTGTTACACTACTGCCGAAAACCAGGATACGTTTGAAGGAAGTATACGCTGATATGGAGTCTTCGCCATTGGACAGAATCCTCCAATCCCTCACCAACATGCTGCATTCTCAACATCAGGCCCTGCTTGAGCTTTGTGAAGATCAAGACAGTCGCTTCCAGGAGATTCTCCAGCTCAAGCTGAGGACCAGCAGGTGATCTGGAGCATACTATGCCAGGAGAAAGCCCCAACTGTGACCCCGGACACAGCTGCCATCGTCCCGGTGCCAGTCGCTCTCATGAAAATGGGTCCAAAAGATGAACAGGAGGCCTTTCTAGACTTGTTTGAAAAAAAACTGCTGAGATCTGGAAATGACCACTAGCCCAGTGGACGGCCAGGCTCATTCCACTGTTGTCCGGGGAACTTCAAATTTCCTGTTGTATGTTGACCTCAAGAAAACCATCTTGCACTGGGTCAGCTGAACCTCAAGCAATGCCGGCAACAGTTTCACTTGCTAAAGCTTGACAACTCTGGCCACCCATTTGCATTTGCTCAACAGCTTTGTGAAATGGGAAATGGCTGTTGGCTGAGGACCATGAAGCAGAGGAAGTTGACATTTTAATGATGCTGGAGCAGTTCATCCATCGTCAACCGGGGGGAACGTTGGACTGGGTTCAGTGCCACTGCCCACGGTCACTGGTTTTGGACATCCAACTGGCTGAGGACCATGTGTCAGTGTACCAAATGGAAGAAGAGCCCATATACTCTCTCACTCACTCTCTCGCACTTTGCCTCTCGCTCTCGCCCTATTCCCACACCATGGAAAAGGGGGATTCCTGCTCCAAAGCCGGTGTCCTGCCACTAACCCTTTCTATGCTCTTCTGCAGGTTGTGGAACCCGCTGCTGTGAGTGCAGGTATAATGTCTAGGTCAGCCTCCCGGAGACGCAGGAACCCTGCGCAGTTCCGTGACCAATGTCCAGTAATGGAACTGGAAATGTTGGTCTGGGTTCCTGACTCACTGCAGGCTGCCCCTAATTGAGTAGGAGTGTACAAAATACCTGTGAGTATCAAGGAGGGTACATATCAAATATTCATGGATTTTGGTTGTAATAAAACCACTATTCACCAATGTTTGATTCAAAACGAGGCATTGGGCACAAATAGGAGTGTGAAGGAAAGGTGTGTGCATGGGGATGTTCGTGATTATTCTTTGGTGACCCTCATCATCCACAGGGTTTTCCCTATTCGAGCTGCTGTATAGGCATCACGTGGGAAGCTTGGGAGGAGGGACCTTCAAACAGTAAAACTTTTATTCAGTACGTTCTTGATCTTAGAGAAAAACTCCACACTTTGGGTCAACTAACACAGGAGAATTTGCTCCAAGCACCAAGGGGCTGGAGAAGGGGCTGGAAAAAATTCTCCTAGAATTCTCACCGTGAGACAAAGTGCTTGTATTACTCCAAATTCGAGCTCCAAATTTCTCACCAAGTTGTAAGAGCCCATTGAGTTCAAACGACGAGTAGGAGATCTCGATTATGAGGTAAAGTGAACAGATAGAGGTGACGCACATCAAATATACCATCTCAACCTCTTCAAATTATGAAGGGAGGCGCTAACTGATGTTGGCAATGGTGGTTCCAGAGAGGGCGGAGCTCAGGCTGGAGGTGAGCTTAAAAGCCAATAATGTCACCCCGGTCCCTTGTGGGGACCACCTCTCCCCATCTCAATTCACAGAGGTTGCCAAGTTGCAAAAATAATTTGCAGATGTGTTTTCGCCTCTGCCTGGTCATACAAACATCTGCCTGGTCGCACAAACCTCATACAGCACCACATCGAGACTATGTCCGAGGTAGTGGTGCGTAGTCATCCCTACTGACTTCCTGAGCACAAGAAAAAAGTAATTCGGGAAGAATTAGATGCAGTGCTTGTTATGGGAATAATAGAAGAATCCCACAGTGATTGGTCCAGCCCGGTCATTCTAGTCCCTAAGGTCTAGTTATGTGTGTATTATAAGAGGGTCAATGCGTGTCTAAATTTGACACATACCCAATGCCTCATATTGATGAGTTGCTGGATTGTTTGGGCACAGAACTTCTACTTGACAATGGATTTGACAAACTGGATTTGAAGGCAGATCCCCTTAACACTGATGTCCTGTGAGAAAACGGCCTTCTCCACACCATTTGGCTTACACCAATTCATGACACTTCCATTCGGTTTGTTGGGGGCCCTGGCTACGTTTCAGCACCTCCTCAGATAGCACTCTGCTTACGCCGCTGCCTATCTGGATGACATCATTATATACAGTAATGATTGGCAGCACACGCAACATCTGATGGCTGTTCTGAGGTCAGGTGGGACTCACGGCAAACTGCAAGAAGTGCATAATTGGACGGCTGGAGGTACAGTATCTGGGGTTCCACTTGGATCACGGGCAGGTCCGTCCCCAAACTGAGAAGACCGCAGTGATTGCGACCTACCCAAGACCAAAAAGGAGGTGGCTGGCTGGCTACTATAGAAGGTTTGTGCCTAATTATTTAGAAGTCACCAGCCCACTTACTGATCTCACTAGAAAGGGAGTTCCAGACCCGGTGCAGTGGACGAAGCAGTGTCAAAAGGCATTTACACAGGTGAAAGCTGAACTTTGTGGTAGGCCACTTTTACATGCATCTGATTTTCTCTCTCTCATTTGTTTTACAGTTGGACGCTTTGGACAGGGAGCTGGGGGCGGTGCTCTCACAAGTGGTGGAGGAGGAGGAGAGGCCGGTGCTGTATATTAGTTGCAAGCTTTCGCTGAGAGAGACTAAGTACAGCACCATTGAGATGGAATGTCTAGCCATCAAGTGGGCCATTATCACCCTCCGATACTATCTGTTGGGCCAGGCCTTCACACTCTGTTCTGACCATGTACCACTCCAGTGGCTGCACTGCATGAAGGATGCTAACACGTGGATCACCTTTGGTATCTGGCTTTACAACCTTTTAAGTTTGAGGTGGTCCACAGACCGGGGTTACAGATAGCTGTTGCTGACATTCTCTGGGAGTGGGAGGCAGGCCGGATGGCTCCCTGGCCTGAGTCGGGTTGTGGTGGTATGTGGAGGTGGAGGTGGAGGTGGGGGAGTGGTTGAGCGTTTGTCCAGAGATGAGACTGACATGGATGTGCAGTGTGTATCTGCCTGAAACTGTTACATGAAAAAGCAAGTGCTGAGTTGGTTATAATAAAATACCTTTTGTGTTAGATTTTTCTTTAGCAACCCACTCCAGTGCACAATGACATAAATTTTCAGGCTGAGTAATGAGATGCACGGCGGTGAAAACTCTAACCCCTTTCAGATCTTGATGAGGTGACTAAAGCTCTGTTCAAATACCTGTAGTAGTGAGTTGCCAATGGAGACAAGAGTTTTCTTTTTTTTATTTTTTATTTTTTTTATTTTTATATTTAACAGTCAGACATACATACAAACCAACATAGTGCAGTAGTGAGCAATCTTGTAAATCCATAATTCCAGAAGTGACATAAGAGTGATTTAAGTGTTTGATCTAAGTGTGTATGTGAGCGGGTGTGAGTGTGGGTATGTGTATGTGTATGTGTGTGTATGCGTAAACAAAGTAACCATTTTTTATTTATTACCATTGTCATTACCATCACCACCCCTCTCCCCACTACCACCATATTGCCAATATTGTGTTAGTCGATTTTTATTTCCATCCTTCCTCCTATGTAACAATTGCCATTGTCAATTGCCATTGTCAGTCCTGTATAAAATAAAAGATGATATAATAAGATAATACAAGATAACCTTCCCCCACATCTCATCAGTCCCTATCTTTTCCTATTTTATTATTTATTTATTTATTTATTTATTTTTTTATTTTTTTTGTGTGTTATGTGCAATGTCTAAGGTGCATTAAAAGAGGAAGTACAGTGCGAGAGTGTCTCAAATTGGGACAGAGATGCTGTCCCGTTGAAACCACTTCTCGCCTGTCTTGCCTGCCTTGGTGTTTGTGAGATTTTCCATATATACATATTCCTTTTTTTTTTTTTTTTCCCTA
Organism: Moxostoma hubbsi; assembly: GCA_032164185.1. NCBI lineage: Eukaryota > Metazoa > Chordata > Actinopteri > Cypriniformes > Catostomidae > Moxostoma > Moxostoma hubbsi. The sequence goes on along the minus strand of JAVLUX010000052.1, from coordinate 6,913,131 downwards.
TTCTATGTTGTGGTGCATTAAAAACCCATGAAGAGATAAGGGGGAAATTATTGCAGTAGTGATGACAATGACACTTAATTCCAATACAGCATTGACAATGGCAATATTGATGATTATAATAATAATGATAATAATAATATTGATAATAAATGACAATGATGATGGCAGCGGTGATCGCAATGGTGAAAGCAAAAGACAGCAACAACAGCGATTACAACAATGAAAAAATAAAAGTGAAAATAGTAATCATAACAGTAACAGTAAAGATAGTAATAACAATGATGACAGAAACAAGTTCAAACAACTAAAATGCATTAATATTCGTGGGTTGATTAAGAAGGTGGGAGGAGTCGGAGTTGAAAACAGAGAAAGGATTCATAGCTGTAAGAGGTCAGAAAGTGTTGGACGGCAGAGATCAGTTTCAGATGCGTAATTATGAAGGGGAAATGCGTATTCCATTGTAATGAATTCTGTAATAAGATTTTTCCAAATGTTAATGTGTAATTTATTTCTAGTTTTCCAGTTCATGAGGATAGTTTTCTTGGCGATGGTTAAGACAAGAGTTTTCTGTGAAAATGTTGTTGTTGTTGTTGTTGTTACTTGCCTCCCAATAAGGCTTACAACAGATTGTCAATTCTTTAGTTAATACTAGAGCTGTCAGAAGCAGTGCATTAACGCATGTGATTAATTTGAAAAGTTTAAAGCGTTCCTTTATCTTAATTGCGATTAACTAATTGTTTTTTTTTTACCATTAATACAGAATAAACCAGCATATACTGTACACTGGTTTGAAGGGCGGAACTTTTGTAGTGTGTCTGCCTGGAGTCATTACACTGACGCACACTTCACAACACACACACACAACAGCGCTTCCCTGTCAGTGATAAAATTATGGAGAAAGGAGGTCTTAACCTATTTGATGTACAAAACAAGCCCAAAGGGGACTTCAAATATTGAAATCAAGTATTTCTTTAGCATAAGTAAGGTGCATTTTAATTACCACAGAAGCACATTAAGTTTTAACTATCACCAAAATGCAGAATGAGATGTTTTCGTCTGCAAGCACTTTTCATGTGAAGTTCAAAGCAGCGCTTCACACTGGTGTTGATGCACTGACAAGAATCATGAACGCAGCTTTACGATTGCAGAAGCAAAGCGGATACCCACAGACTGCCGACTGGTTAATATTGTGAAGGATGAGACTTTAAGAGATTTAATTGCAATAAATATGAAACCTATGTGGTGACTAGTTAAATTAGTCAAACTCCCAATTAGACTTTGTGAAATGTTTACTTGAATTGGTGCTATTTTAATGCATTTCTATCTTTATACTGTGGAAGGATTTGTTTGTAAAATGACAAAAAAGCATATTGTTACATATTGCTTTGTTGTTTTTAATAAAATGAATTGATTTTGACAGGAAAAGAAGTGTATATAGTGTCAAAATCTGTGATTAATTGCAATTAACTAAAAAACTATGTGATTAAACGCAATTAAATATGTTAATCGACTAACAGCACAAGTTAATACAAATACTGTAATAAAAATATATTCAGTGCATTACAGTATTTAAAAAAATCAATAAATAAAAAAAATCACAATATTATCAAATGAAACCCCAGAATGAAAATAAAAAATTAATAATTCCCCAGTTCTACTTAGTACGTATTAGTACTCTATGTACCGTATCTTTTTATACTACCCCCCTCTGTATTACTAATGCTGTGTTCCATTCAGCTCAGAAAGTCAGAACCTCAAACTTCCTAAAAGGAAGTGCAATGAAATGCCGGACTTCCTACTAAGAAATCTTCAACTCTGATTTTGCCAAAATGCAGGTGCATGATGTCACACAAACATATTGGCACCCAGGGAGATGTAAAAAGTTACTGATAAACATTCACTTATATTTAAAGCAATAAGGGATGAGAGGTCATGGTATATCATGGCTGAAGTGCATTGTTAGCCACGACACGAAGCTTATTTACTTATAATACCAATACCCTGCAATGTCATCAAACACAGACAACGCTTGTGTCATGTCAAGTGGTTTTTATTGTCGTTTCAACCATATACAGTTAGTACAGTACATAACAGTACATGTTGCGCTGATCACAGGGTTCAAGTAAGATGACACAATATACTTGTGTAAATAAATACTCGTGCACAACTGCATAGAAAGCACACCTGAGGTAAATTAGGCTTAATTGAAATGCCAGTGTCTCAAAATCCTTTTTTTTGTTTGATATTAGCCTTTATTTTAGGTAGTTTTATCACTACATCAGTACTAAAACAGCTAAATATGTACCTTAAAAGGCATTTTTAAAGTACCAAAAATATATGATAAATCCCTGGTAATGTTTCCAAGTCATTTTTAATGTGACCGTCATATAACAAAAAGGATCATTTTCACATATTACAACCCCTGGGACATAAAACACTCATATATTGCTTACTCCTAAATGGAAACCTAATGAAGCTAATAATGTCAAGAGATGATGGTTTTCTCCAACAACATCTCTTGGCCTTAGACCAAGCATCAATTGTTTGTTAATTCTCTTAAAAGTGGCGTGCATTTTTATACTGCTACTGCTTGATGTAAAGGCTGTACTTAAAGGTAGGCAACTTAATTATGCTGCCTCCTAAGATACCTTGTCTTTGACAAATACTAAGAAAGCATTGCATGTATCTTACATGGAGAAGACAATGGCAGATTGCATAGCATCGATATATAAATAAATCCAAGATGGCAGACAAAGCAAAAGAGATGTCAACTATACAATTCCTTAAATACAAAATAAAGATTGGCAATATTACCCAATATTATTGTGTTTGTGTCTACTGATTATTTTTATTCTTATTAGAAAATTGCACCGATTCCAGAAAGGTATCTTTGAACTTTGCATCAGACAGGCTGAGAGTTAGCTTAGCATCATGCTAACGACAAACTCTATAGAGCACAACAGTCTGTTTCTGGAAGTAAAAATCACATTCAATTTTTCCATAGATTAACTGATTTTCAATGATAACTTATAAAACTTTCAAGACAGACCTACCTTGAGCTCCGGGGTTGTTCATTGATGGTATATGTTTCCGTTGAAGCCATCAATCTGTGCTATTTCAACTTTATTGTTTAAAATCATGTTTGATAGAGGAATTCAAGGTAAACAACTGCATTACCCATCGTCCAGCAGAGAATACTTCACTAATTTGACAACTGCGGACAACAAAGCCATTCAAATTTCCAACGGAGTGACAGCCTACTCCCATGATGCGTGATGAATGATGTAATCGTGTCAGTCTCTCTTCTCCCTTAAACTACTGAATAGAAAGAAAAATGAATAGAAAAAATACTTCCAGAACCCAGATGACTGAAAAAGTGGTCAGGCACTGTTGCGCTCTATTGCAATCTATAGTGAGTCGAGTCTCACGAAATTGCTGCCAATGCAGAGCATTCCAATTCAGATCTTGCCTAGGCTTGGATATGAGCTTATACCAACTAAAACCAGGTAAAATCAGCAAATCAGCTTAAACTTTTTTGTTTTGTTTGTTTTTCAGATCTGTAAGAATACTCCCACTGTAGGCAGTGAGGCAGTTCACCAGGTTATGGAACAGACCCTATATGTTGCACCACTGTCTGGGACTGAAATTACTTTGGAATGCCTCCACAGCCCAAGGGCTTTAGGGCACTGTTTTTGAGGTTTGTCTTAAGGTGTGTATTGGCGCTAAGCAAGCATTCCCTGGGTCTCTGCTAAATACAGGGGAATGTTTGGGGATAAACAAGCTTCTTAATGAAAGAACTGGTGATAAGCAAGGTGAGACACTTCTAGTTCTGGTGCCCTGCAGACGTACAAGCTTCTCACAATAGAAGAGGCTTCAGGTGATCACAAAAGGCTTCAGCCAGATGGAATTCCAAAGGTTTGCTGAACATACTAATGTAAGGTCAGGCTTTCCAAAGAATTTCCAACACAAAAGATCAATGGCGTGGCTTTACATGTCATCCCACTTAGTGACCTGTCCTTATGCCCTGAGGGAACCAAATGGAGAAACATAGAGGGGTGCTACTACAAGGATAATTTGGTTCTCACCAACTTTCCCATTGAAAAGGGTTAGAGACGTGAGGGTGGATCTTGTTACCTTCTAGTGATTATTTACAGTACAGTAGGAACAGATGTATTTCAATGGGGACAAGTAGTGTGGACTAGGGTGTCACAAAAGAGATACTATTGAAAGATAAATAACAAATGAGATCTCATTGATATCTCAATTGTTTCTCCTAGACAGCATTGAAATTAAATTGAGAGTAAGACTCAGTTTCTCATATTTTGCTAGGCTTTAGTCATTCGCTTCTGTACCTCCAAGCCACGAGTCTTTAATTTGCTATGGAGACAGGTGCTGCCCCTTTAAATCCTTCCTCCAAGCCTCAATCTCTTTTATGAGCCAACATGCCCACTCAGATGTTTATCTGGGCCCCGTGTCATATGATATCCGAGCCTTCCAGCTACCTGAGGATGACCCTCCTACCCGGTGTAGTCTTTTGTGTGCTCAGGTTGCAGTATGAAGAGTGATGTGAGGAACGTGGGTGTGAAAGTGGGTTTTGTGCGTGAGCGTCTGCATTACAACTGTAATCAGACCGATTAGTTCTCATTGTTTGCTTGTTGTTTGCTCAGCTGCTCGAATGTATGTCTGCCAGTGCATTCTTTCAACACAACTGCTTAAACTTACTGAATTATATTAACATATTTCTACTTAACAAAGAGTATTCAGTGAATACCAAGTTAAATCAGTAACAATATCAATAAGTAGATTTGAAAACAAAGGCCATGTTTAGATTTAAAAGTATGCGGATTTACCGAGAGCTTTTTTTCTTGTAATTAATGGTCTCTAATAACATTTTAAATCACTTTGGTCATGTTTAATGAGATAGCTTTATATTCATTTAACATAACTGAAAATTCCTACATGTAAGCCAAATGTTTTTTCTATTGTTAAAAAAAGCATGCATTACAGTGATTTTACCATGGGTACGTTGTGTTCTTTAGCCCAACAGAAATTACTTTAAGTTCTGTCTTGAAAATCTACATAGCACAAAAACAAATATAAAAACTAAATAACATAAGCCAATAATTGGGTGTACTCCCTTTTTTTCTAACATGTATACTGCATATTGTATATTGTTTTAAGGTAAGCCAGTTTCACTGCACAGTGCAATGAGAGTGTTCTAACTCCCGCCAGACACGTCCGGTGTGCCACCCCCTTAATTGTAGGCTGTTTACATTTGCCAAACAATGGAACTTGGCACATTAATATAGAATGTGCACTTATAGATGTGCATTTATCACCTTTTTACAATTGCTTTGAATGCAGCTCATCCAACCAAAATTTGAAGTTGAGACAATTATAGATATTATTTGTGATATGCATCATGTATGTAGATTGCATACACTCACTAAGCACTTTATTAGGAACACTATGGCCCTAATAAAGTGCCTGATGTGGTCTTCTGCTGTTATAGCCCATCTGCCTCATGTTTCGATGTGTTTTGCTATTCTACTCACTACAGTTGTACAGAGTGGTTACCTGAGTTACCATGGCCTTTCTGTCAGCTCAGTACAGTTTGGCCATTCTACATTGTCCTCTCTCATCAACAAGGTGTTTCCTTCCACAGAACTGTCCGCTCACTGGACTTTTGTTTATTTTTTTTTTTGTTTTTTGTCACCATTCTAGAGTAAAATCTAGAGACTTGTGCGTGAAAATCCCAGGAGATCAGCAGTCACAGAAATACTCAAACCAGCCCGTCTGGCACCAACAATCATGCCACGCTCGAAATCACTAAGATCTAATTTTTTTCCCCATTCTTATGGTTGATGTAAACATTAACTGACGCTCCTGACCCATATCTGCATGATTTTATGCATTGCACTGATTGGCTGATTAGATAATCACATAATTAAGTAGGTGTACAGGTGTTCCTAATAAAGTGACTGTTTTTCGTGTACATTTTCTGTAAAAAGGGTTTTAATGATGATATAGTGGTGAAACGTAACCATTGTAAATGGTTTTTAGCTTTGAATGCCATAAGTTAAATAATATGGACTGTAATATTATATTTCGTCACAATATATAAATGTATATTTTCTATAAACTCAGGCTTGTTTGATTAGATCCACTAATTTCTTTGTTTATAAAATCTCATGCAATTTTAACTGTTCCCTGCCAGCATGATAACTGTACTTGCAACTTTTAGATGTTGTACCAAAATTGGATGAAATGGACTCAATCAGTCTCCATAAATCTCCATAATTTATCTGATCATAAATAAGAGGAATTGGAAGATGTAATATTTTCTTTGATAAAATTAGGATGTAGTTATGTAAAAGTTATACAAGCTTGCATATGAAATAACTAACTTTAATGAAGAGTGAAAGTTTTTTTTTTTTTTTGTAGATTAAATGTGAAGGTGAATGTGCAACTTTTTCAAAGTTTAATACTTTTCAATATCATTGTTTAATATGCAGAGACAACTTTAAGTAATCCTTTGGCAGAATTAGTCTACCAAAAAGTTTAAGTGTGAATTCTGGCTCTGTGGCGCTTTAAAAGCATTGCTCTGTTCAGCTCAACATACTGTAGTAGCATTGGCTCAATGGTATGAGTTCTGGGTGGGACTATCTCCTACTACCTGGACAAACATTGGAAAATGGGAGCAGTATTCAAAGAAACCTGTTTGAAAACCATATTTTTGCAATTCCATTTGGTGTTGCTAGCTAGAGGAAAAGAAATTACCCCCTTTACCTTCAATCCAGGTCACTTTAAATAGCAGTGATATCATTCCACATATCATATCATTCTTTCTCACTTATGAGTTGTAACGACTGAATTGTTCCATATGCGATTTTGAATAAATGAATGTTGGGCTACTGTTTGTCAACGTTGGTCTTTAAATGTGAGTTAATGATGTAGCTTGTCTAACAGTGGGAGGCATGCAGTCTAATAGGATATATAACACAACATATTTATCTGATTTCTCACCCTCTGACACACCATTTAGATGCTAATGAGATTCAATTTCTCTCTCTCGGCTGAATGTTTTTGCATGCGTTGAAAGTGCACAGGTCGGGTCAACTGTTGTATCAGTCAAATTTTTTCATATTCTTTGTGGCGATATGTACTAAGAATATGAAATGTCAAAAACAAAAGAAGAAGAATGTGAAAGTGGAGATTTATAGTAAAAAGGACTTAAATATTGAGCTGTTTCTCATCCACACCTATCATATTGCCCCTGAAAATATGGATTTAGCAACTGGAATATTATGGATTACTTTTATGCTGCCTTTATGTGCTTTTGGCCAACATTCACTTGCATTGTATGGACCTTCAGAGCTGAGATATTCTTCTGAAAATCTTGGTTTGAGTTTAGCAGATGAAAGAAAGTCATACACATCTGGGATGGCATGAAGGTGAGTAAATGACAAGATCATTTTCATCTTTGGGTGAACTATCCCTTTAAGATGCGCAGAACTTTGTGGCAAAATTTGTGATTGCTGGGTTAAGAAATAATCACGCTTGGCGCCATGTTGTTTACATTCATCTTCACACATTACTGATCTTATCAGAGTTGTAATTGATGCAGAGTGCTACTTTTTTGCAACTGTAATTGGAAATATTGCATGTCAGAACTGGCCATCCACCATAATATTTTGATTTATGAATTGGATGTGTTTGTGTTTGCCTGTGTGATGCAACCCACAAGAATTTTTTAGTCTAAGAGGAGGCATAGACTGTGGCCATGCCATAATGCCTATGTCAGCATGCATATTGCAGTTCTTTTTCAGATGGCACAGATGAACTTACTGCCATTTCATGATCTGCCAAACTCATTTAACCTTGTAGTTGAGACATTTTTTGGACACTTTATAATTTAATTCTCAGAGAAGCTTAAAAAAATGCATCTTGATGGCAGGAAAGGATAAGCAAATGCCCTAATTTGAACAGATGCTATAGACGAGCAATGCCAATTTTCTTGTACTCAGCTGTCTTTTTCGTCTTTCCAAGCCCCCCTCATGCAGCTCGGAGCCCCTTTATGGTGCCAATAAATTATTAATCAGAGAAACACCATGTTCACCAGGATGTCCAAGTGTGACTGCGTTAATCGCCTCTGGGGCGGAAAACAAAACACACTGCAGGTATGCATGCACCGATGGGTGCGCACACACAGAATGAATGCAGAATTCATACCCCTCTGCATCTTCATGTTTGCTCATCTGTGGAGTTGAAACTAAATCAGACACTTGGATTATACGTGAATGTTCATGCATCAAAGCATGTAGATGTCATTTCCCAGCCAACGCATTTTAATACAACCTGAGCAGTAAACATAACCTCTGGATTAAAAATGCATGGCACTCTGTTTCCTGGACAAGCAGATGCTTAATGTTGAGAGCTGGTGCTCCTTCATTTCAAGAACTACTGTGAAAAAACTAAATTTGGCACTGGAGAAATGCTGTGCCTATATGTATTCCTATATGGCCAAACTGAACAGCTGAGCCCCAGATAGCGGGTTTTACGGTACAGTAAAATGCACATAACTAGATCGCAGTGGGCATGTTGATTTATCTTAAGTCCAATGGCTCGCCATATTTGATCGTAAGTTAAGGACAGATAGAATTATATGAGCTATAATTGGCATAATGCAAAGACCTTCTCATTATATTGACCCCAACATCCAAATGACAATCTAGATTATATTTGTAAAATTAACCTTAAACCTAATTTGGGGCCATTACAATATAGTTGTATTTGTTAACATTAGTTAACTACATTAGTAATCATGAACTAACAATGAACAATACTTTTTCAACACATTTTAATCTTGGTTAATGTTATTTCAACATACTAATAATTGTTTTAAATAAAAAGTTGTAAATATTAATATTAGTTGATGCATTATGAACTAACAATAACCAATTGGTTATGTTTATAAATTAACATCAACCAAGATTAATAAATTATCTATAAAAATATTGTTCATTGTTAGTTAATAATGTTGATTTTTTTTTTTTTTTTTTTTTTGTGGGGTTTACTTAAACAAACAAAACTAAATTTAAAAAAATTAATTTCCTGGTCGAAATTGCTGGTACATTTAACAGACCATATTTTCAAGTAAAGGCTACACAATTCTTGGTGGGTTTAAACAGAAATTCTCAAGTAAAGTTTACCTTCCAATACTCGATTTCAAGAAAACTTTACTCACTCTTTGTTTGAACATTTTACTTAAGCAGTGTAGCACTGATTTTAGCCATGCTTTTAAAAGTGTACTAGCATTTCAATGCATTTTAACGTACTTAGTCATGTATGACATTACATACGCAAGCCTTTCACAGGGAATTCTTTTAGACAACATCACCTTGCTTTAATGGTGAAAGAAACAATATCCAGAGTTGCGCACACAGACCTCAACTTTTGACAAAACACCATGATGGCAACAATCAACAGATAATTTTTTGGATCATGAATGGGTCATTTTAAGTAGAAATTTACTTCATACTTCACAAATAAGAAGCTGTCAAATCTAACAACAATATCAACAGTAAAGACGGTGTAAATCAACTTGCAAAGAGTAAAATGATGGATGGATGGATGGATGGATGGATGGATGGATGGATGGGTGCGTGGGTGGATGGATGGATGGATGGATGGATGGATGGATGGATGGATGGATGGGTGGGTGGGTGGGTGGATGGATGGATGGATGGATGGACAGAGACAGACAGCCAGACAGACAAACAGACGGATGGATGGATGGATGGATGGATGGATGGTAAGATGGACAGACAGACAGACAGATGTGAACCCTTTGGAATTAGCTGGTTTTCTGCATTGAATGCTCATAAAATGTGATCTCATCTTCATTAAAGTCCCAAGTATAGACAAATCATAATGTGATTAAGCTAACAACACAAACAATTATAATATTTCTAGTCTTTATTGAACACATGCCAATAAACATTAACAGTGCTGTGGAAAAAGTAAGTGAATCTCTAGGCTAAAGACGACAAAAAAAAAAAACCTGGCATCCAATTCATGAAACGAGATTGGAGGTGTGGATTAGAGCTACTTTGACTTACCTTGCTATTCACAAGAAGCATCTATTGACCTGCTCCATGCTTCGCAAAATGAGATCTCAGAAGATCTACGATCAAAAATTGGTGCTTTGAATAAAGCTGGATCAGGTTACAAAGTTATCTTGAAGAGCTTATACAGGTGCTGGTCATATAATTAGAATATCATCAAAAAGTTGATTTATTTCAGTAATTCCATTCAAAAAGTGAAACTTGTATAATGTATACATTCATTCCACACAGACTGATATATTTCAAGTGTTCATTCCGTTTAATTTTGATGATTATAACTGACAACTAATGAAAACCCCAAAATCAGTATCTCAGAAAATTAGAATAATGTGAAAAGGTTCAATATTGAAGACACCTGGTGCCACACTCTAATCAGCTAATTAAATCAAAACACCTGCAAAGGCATTTAAATGGTCTCTCAGTCTAGTTCTGTAGGCTACACAATCATGGGGAAGACTGCAGACTTGACAGCTGTCCAAAAGACGACCATTGACATCTTGCACAAGGAGGGCAAGACACAAAAGGTCATTGCTAAAGAGGCTGGCTGTTCACAGAGCTCTGTGTCCAAGCACATTAATAGAGAGGCGAAGGGAAGAAAAAGATGTGGTAGAAAAAAGTGTACAAGCAATAGGGATAACCGCACCCTGGAGAGGATTGTGAAGGATTGGATTGTGGGGGAGATTCACAAAGAGTGGACTGCAGCTGGAGTCAGTGCTTCAAGAACCACCACGCACAGACGTATGGCAAGACATGGGTTTCAGCTGTCGCATTCCTTGTGTCAAGCCACTCTTGAACAAGACACAGCGTCAGAAGCGTCTCGCCTGGGCTAAAGACAAAAAGGACTGGACTGCTGCTGAGTGGTCCAAAGTTATGTTCTCTGATGAAAGTAAATTTTGCATTTCATTTGGAAATCAAGGTCCCAGAGTTTGGAGGAAGAGAGGAGAGGCACAGAATCCACGTTGCTTGAAGTCCAGTGTAAAGTTTCCACAGTCAGTGATGGTTTGGGGTGCCATGTCATCTGCTGGTGTTGGTCCACTGTGTTTTCTGAGGTCCAAGGTCAACGCAGCCGTCTACCAGGAAGTTTTCATGCTTCCTGCTGCTGACCAATTTTATGGAGATGCAGATTTCATTTTCCAACAGGACTTGGCACCTGCACACAGTGCCAAAGCTACCAGTACCTGGTTTAAGGACCATGGCATCCCTGTTCTTAATTGGCCAGCAAACTCGCCTGACCTTAACCCTATAGAAAATCTATGGGGTATTGTGAAGAGGAAGATGCGATACGCTAGACCCAACAATGCAGAAGAGCTGAAGGCCACTATCAGAGCAACCTGGGCTCTCATAACACCTGAGCAGTGCCACAGACTGATCGACTCCATGCCACGCCGCATTGCTGCAGTAATTCAGGCAAAAGGAGCCCCAACTAAGTATTGAGTGCTGTACATGCTCATACTTTTCATGTTCATACTTTTCAGTTGGCCAACATTTCTAAAAATCCTTTTTTTGTATTGGTCTTAAGTAATATTCTAATTTTCGGAGATACTGAATTTGGGATTTTCATTATTTGTCAGTTTTAATCATCACAATTAAATGAAATAAACATTTGAAATATATCAGTCTGTGTGTAATGAATGAATATAATATCCAAGTTTCACTTTTTGAATGGAATTACTGAAATAAATCAACTTTTTGATGATATTCTAATTATATGACCAGCACCTGTATATTCATCTTTCCACAGTTAGACACATTTTCTATAAAACTGAGATGACTTAGTACTAAGACTACTCTCTCTAGAAGTGGGTGTAAAAAAGAACCCTAGAGTGAGATCTAAAGACTTGAATAAATCATTGGAACTGGTTGACATCTCTGTTCATGAGTCTACTATACGGAAAACATTAAACAGCCATGGTGTCCACGGCAGGACACCAGTAAGGAAGCCGAAGGAAGTTTTTCAGCAAAAACATTGCTGCACACCTGAAGTTTGCTAAATACCTCCGTGACAATACTACTGGGAAAATGTTTTGTGGACTGATGAAACTAAGGTTGCATTCTTTGGGAAGAACACATAGTACTACGTATAGTGTAAAAATGGCACTGAATACCAACATGAAAACATCATCCCAGTGGTGAAGTATGGAGGAGGGAGAATCATGATTTGGGGCTGCTTTGCTATTTTGGGGCCTGGACAGTTTGACATCACTGAGGGAAAAATTAATTGCAAAACATATCAAGATATCCTACAGGAAAATGTCAGGGTTGCTGTATGCCAGATGAAGCTCAGAAGATGTTGGGTGATGCAGCAAGACAATGACCCTAAACATTGAAGTTAATCCACTACAGAATGGCTTCAAAAAAGATAATCCACCTTTTGGAGTATACCTGTCAGAGTCCAGACCTTAACCCAATAGAGATGCTGTGGAATAACCTCAAGAGAGCCGTTCACACCAGACACACCTTAAGAATATGGCTGAGCTGAAGCAGTTCTGTAAGGAAAAATGGTCCAAATGTCCTTCTGAACATTGTGCCGGTCTAATCCACAGCTACTGGAAATGCTTGGTTGAGGTTATTGCAGCCAAAGGAAGATCTACCAGTTATCATATCCTATGGGTTCACTTACTTTTTCCATAGCACTGTGAATGTTTAATGGAATGTGTTAAATAAAGACATGAAATATTATAATTGTTTGTGTGTTGATAGCTTATGCACATTGTGTTTGTCTTTACTCATGACATTGATGAGGATGAGATCACATTTTATTACCAATTAAAGCAGAAAACTAGGTAATTCCAAAGTGTTCACATACTTTTTCCTGCCACTGTAAATAATATTTACTTTAAAGCTAGAGCATTCATTTTTACATGTTTAAATTGAGTACAAATGTAGAATTTATTTATTTACATAATATTTTCAAGTTCACGCTTAAACTTATTTAATGTAGAAAGTACTTCATATGTTCAGCTATATTTACTTAACCACAATTTTGTTTTCAGTGAAATAGAACCTTATTGTAAAGTGTTACCAAGTTTTTTTTTACGTGACTAATTTTTATGACAAACCCATTTTTCTCCCCAACTTTTATTCCGTAATACTGTAATGTTGTTTTGAGTTTGTTTGTAATTCTTATTATACACCTTTATCAGAATCAGAATCAGAATCAGCTTTATTGCCAAGTATGCTTACACATACAAGGAATTTGTCTTGGTGACAGGAGCTTCCAGTGTACAACAATACAAACAATACCAAAAACAGCAGCAAGACATAGGTAATTAAAGACAAAAAAAGACTCAAAATAAATAATTATACATATACGTACATACACTCACCATCATACATACCCACATACACACACGTAGTGCAAATCTATTACAATCTGTTATATAAAGAACAAAAATACAGTATATTATGTACAGAGCAATGTAAGTAATGGCAGAAGTGGATATGTTGGATAATATAAATAGACTTAAACTGTGTATTGCACATAATTATTGCTCAATGGGGCAATTTAACTGTTCATGAGATGGATAGCCTGAGGGAAAAAACTGTTCCTGTGTCTGACGGTTCTGGTGCTCAGAGCTCTGAAGCGTCGGCCAGAAGGCAACCGTTCAAAAAGGTAGTGGGCAGGGTGAGTGGGGTCCAGAGTGATTTTACCAGCCTTTTTTTCCACTCTGGAAGTGTACAGTTCTTGAAGGGAGGGCAGGGGGCAACCAATAATCCGCTCAGCAGTCTGGACTGTCCTATGTAGTCTTCTGATGTCTGATTTTGTAGCTGCACCAAACCAGACAGTTATTGAAGTGCAGAGGACAGACTCAATGACTGCTGAGTAGAACTGTTTCAGCAGCACCTGTGGCAGGTTGAACTTCCTCAGCTGGCGAAGGAAGTACAACCTCTGCTGGGACTTTTTCACAATGGAGTCGATGTGTATCTCCCACTTCAGGTCCTGTGAGATGGTAGTGCCCAGGAACCTGAATGACTCCACTGCTGCCACAGTGCTGTTTAGAATGGTGGGGGGGGGATAATGTTGGGGTGTTTCTCCTAAAGTCCACAATCATCTCCACCGTTTTGAGTGTGTTCAGCTCCAGATTGTTATGACTGCACCAGACAGCCAGGCGTTCAACCTCCTTTCTATATGCAGACTCATCATCCCGGATGAGGCCGATGACAGTGGTGTCGTCTGCAAACTTCAGGAGCTTGACAGAGGGATCCTTGGTGGTGCAGTCATTTGTGTAGAGCGAGAAGAGTAGTGGGGAGAGCACACATCCCTGGGGGGCATCAGTGCTGATGGTACAGCGTATTAATTGTTAGCTAACTAATTGTTGGCGCACATTTAAGCTGTTTTGCACGCGTGTTGCGGGCGTGCTGTTTCCTTGTGGCTTAAAATAATAAAATAAGGTAAAATAATAAACTTTCAGAAGTCTGAACTTAAAGTCGGATATGCCAATCCATTTATTAACATAACGAAAAATAAAACATTTCTTCAATAATAAACTTAACTCAAGTCGGTCTCCATGATTACACGCTGTGCCTCACGCCGTCCCTGGGCTAAGCTTCCATCAGAAGGACTTAGGCCCCCGGCCCACGCCAGGAGATGGCGGTCTTCCGTACGCCACATTTCCCGCGCCCCGGGCGGGGCGGGGATTCGGCGCTGGGCTCTTCCCTCTTCGCTCGCCGCTACTGGGGGAATCCTGGTTAGTTTCTTTTCCTCTGCTTAGTAATATGCTTAAATTCAGCAGGTTGTCTCGTCTGATCTGAGGTCGTAATGATCCTTATTAGATATAATTTTTAGTAATACAGTTATAAGAATGCCAACAGTTTATTTATTTGATTAAAATCAGCATAAATAAAGAAAATAAAGCCTAATTTATTACCATTTAAGATTTTCTTTTATTTCTGATATTTTTCTCATAACAATTAAGCAAATTCCCCCAACAATTCTCATTAAAGTAATTAACGTAATTTTATTACAATAATACATTAATGAAAATCATCATTTTTTTTTATTTTTTTTTATTAAAATTAGATGTGAATTGGGGATTTCAACGAATACTACCAAATAATATACTAAATATAAAAATACTTCCTTATATTTTTGGTTTTGAATTGATGGGATGGGCTTTATTCAAATAAGCGCCAATATAAATCTTCTAAAGACTAAGGCAGTCTGTGAGATTTTCTAGTTTTTCATGTTCATTCACCTGTAAGACCATAAGTTGTTCTAAAGTGGCTGCTGGGAGCTACACTGATGAGCCAAAAAATCTTCTTACAAGGCCACATGTCAAAATCTGGGTAGATTAGATGGTAAGTGAACAATCAGTTCTCATATTCAAAAAGTTGGATGCATGAGAAATGGGCAGGAGTAAAGAACTGAGCGACTTTGACAAGGGCAAAATTGTTATGGCCAGAGTGGGTCAGAGTATCTCTGAAACGGCATGGGCTTGTGGTTTGCTCCTAGTCAGCAGTAGTGAGTACCTACTGATAGTTGTCCGAGGTGGGACAAACCACAAACTGGTAACAGGGTGTTGGGCGCCCAAGGCTCATCGATGCGCAAGGACAACAAAGGCAATCCCATCTGGTCTGAGCCTACAGAAGGTCTACGGTGGAACAAATCATAGAAAATTTTAATGATGGTTATGGGAGGAATGTGTCACAACATACAGTGCATCACACCCTGATAATGATCATATTGCCCATGATGACCCCTGTTAACTCCCCCTACCACAAAGCACCAACAATGGCCACGCAAGCATCAGAACTGGACCTTGGAGCAGTGGAAGAAGGTCGCCTGGTCCGATGAGTCCCGTTTTCTTTTATATCACTTGGACAGCCATGCATATGTGCGCCATTAACCTGGGGAAGTGATGGCACCAGGATGCACTGTGGGAAGATGACAAGCCGATGGAGGGAGTGTGATGCTCTGGGCAATGTTCTGCTGGGAAACCCTGGATCCGGCCATTCATGTGGACTGTGTATCTGTGGGATGTGCTGGACCTACAAGTCCAATCCACGGCGGCTCCACCTCACAACTTACAGGATTTGAAGGAACTGCTGCTAATGTCTTTGTGCCAGATACCACAGGACACCTTCAGAGGTCTTGTAGAGTCCATGCCTTGGCGGCACGTGGAGGAGCTACAGCAGATTAGACAGGTGTTCATAATGTTTTGGCTCATCAGTGTATGAACAGTATGAATGTACAGTGATACAGTTTCACGGGGCAACATCCCCACCTCAAAACGCTGCATCCCAGAGAGCCATGCACACCATTGTTTCTTGCTTGTCATTTCTTTTTCTTTACCTTAAGTGAAAAAGCAAATAGGATTTGAAGCCCTGAAAACATGACTGCTCTCAGTGACATTGCTTCGTCACTTCACATTAGACACACTCAAATGGATTTACTCTGACTAACATGTAACTGTGTCCCACTGCAATTTGTGTACCTCCGATTAGAGAACGGCATTTGCAAAATACTGTATATATATATATATATATATATATATATATATATATATATATATATATATATATATATATATATATATATATTTTTTTTTTTTTTTTTTTTTTCGTGACCCTTTTTAACTAAAATTTGCTAAATGGTAAACTACTGCTAGCGTTATTGGATAAAATGGCTTGAGATATCTTATGTGTTTAAAACATTTACCATTCCTTAAGAGTAATTCAATAACTTACAGTATCTGTGCACATATGTGAATTAAAGGAATAGTTCACCCAAAATGCACCGTCACCCTTTACTTACCGTCATGTCAGTTCAAAACCGAAATTGAAATTGACTTGTCAAACGACTCTAATGAAATAATTTGTTGATAAAAGCAAATTTGCAAGGGATTTTTAAACTTATTTACATTATTTTGTAGAAATAACATGAAACCTATTTTAAGGACCATTATGATTTATTTATTTTTTTGCATTGTGAGATTATTTTCATTACACTCAATCACATTAACCCAACCAATTCTCATTACTGTAATGCTGCCACAATTATATTTTGAGTTTGCTTGCATTTCTTATTATTCACATTGATGAAATAAGATTTCAAATAAAATTTCAGCATGTAATTTTCAGTAAAAGTAATGCTTTCCACCCAAAACCGGTAACACTTTACATTAATGCTCCTTTTGTTAAGGGGTTATAAAGGTGTTCATTAATGATTAATAAGTCATTTAAAATATATTATAAATTATTTTGTTCAGTTATAACAACATAAATAAAATTGGTGACTTTCATGCACTACTTGCCAAATAGTAAGCATATTAACCTACGTTATAAATGCTTAATAAGCATTATTGACTCATGTGTTGTCACTTTCCTTGTCACGTTAATGGGGAAAAAAAATGGTGTTGTCTTAGTTACATAAAGGTATACTTTTATAGGTTGCTAATGCTGATTAAGTAATATTAAGCATTTATAACATGCAAGGTAAATGGCTCACTATTTGGCAAATATTGCATGGCAGTCTGCTTTTGATTCATGCTATTATAACAGCACATCAATGATTTATAAAGCATTTTTAAATGAGTTATTGATCATTAATTACCCCTTTATAAATCTTTAACAAAGTGAACATTAATGAACATTATTACCCTAAAACCCATTTTAATGCCTTTTAACTTCATATTTAGCTACTGTGAATGTTGCAGTAAGGTTGCTGTTTCTAATCTAGTTTTTTGAAAACTTCCAGGCCTTACCTCATCAATCAAATGTCTGGTGGCTTTTGGACTATTTTCTTTAAATGTGACCTCAGGTACTGCTGGGCTTATTGATCTGTGATAGCCACCCCAGGTTGTGTCTCAGATGCCCCTTCTTTATTTCCTGAAATGGCTGGATATTGATTGCAGAATGAGAAACTGTGCAGATGTTGAAAATCTAATTCTCTGCAGAAATAAAGATCAACACCAAGGACCAAAGGTCTCTTCTTTCCCTCCAAGTTTGGGTATTCACTGTCCAACTAATACATAATTAAATCACTATAGCAAATGAAACCACATAGGTACTGCTGATTATATTTTACCTGGTAATGACAAACATTTGTGACTGAATCTAAAGGAATTACATGACCTGTTCAAGCTATATAGCAGCACGTAGACCTCATGAGGAATGAGGAACCTTAACTCACATTATCGTCCTAAGACGTGTTGAGTCGGGCAATGTAAGCATAGGTGTAGGGGTTAAGAATGTGTGAAAACAATGAACCAGCCAGCCTGCCTGCCTCACTTAGTTAACTATGGTCCAAAGTGCCCGACGTGGTCTTCTGCTGTTATAGTCAATATGCCTCAAGGTTCGACGTGTTGTGCATTCTGAGATGCTATTCTGCTCACTACAATTGTACAGAGTGGTTATCCGAGTTTCCGTAGCATTTCTATCAGCTCAAACCAGTCTGGCCATACTTCGTTGACCTCTCTTATCAAACCCCCCGCTCCATTCTGAGTAAACTCTAGAACAGGGGTGGGGAACCTTTTTTCCATTTAGGGCCATTTGAGTATTTACAAAATTATTCACGGGCCATACAATTGCTTGCAATTTATCATTGTGGGTTGAAATTAATGTACGCATTTCTTTACATGCTCACACACCAAAAACACTAAAAGGTCTGTCTATTATACAATATTTTGTGTTGTTATAATTTTTTTTTTTAAAAATTAAACATTATTTGAAAGGAATTTTTTTTGCATGCTAATTGAATCAAGGCCATTTTTTGTTTTTCAAATAATTTCTCAAATAGCCTTGCGGGCCAGGTAAAATTGTCTCACAGGCCTTATACAGTCTTGAGGCCTGACGTTCCCCACCCCTGCTCAAGAGACTAATGTGTGTGAAAATTACAGGAGATAAATAGTTACAGAAATACTCAAACTAGCCCATCTGGCACAAAAAATCATGACATGATCAAAATCACTGAGATCACATTTTTCCCCATTCTGATGGTTGATGTGAACATATTAATTGAAGCTCCTGAACCGTATCTGCATGTTTTATGCACAGCACTGACTGCCACATGATTTTTGCATTTTTAATAAACAAAAACATTTATACAATTTTTAACAAGAAAAAAAGTATAATAACAAAAATTGGAAATTACATGTCAGTTACTCCACCTGTCTTTGATTTGGTGGATACAAGTTTTATTTTCATTATTTAAATGTTTCTTTGCTTGTTTTTTAAGAAAAAAAAATATATATATATATAAAATACTGTATAATTCTGTGCTAATCAAGCCAATATTTATTTGAATTATTTTAATAAGACTTTTTGTTTTGTGTGTATTGCATTGAATGTATTTTTATTAATAGGTCCTTAAAATATAACTTATATAAAATAAATAAATAAATAAATAAAACGAGTGTCACGTTATTAACCCAAATAATAAATAGTAACTTTTAAATGATCAAAAATGCCATTATACTTAACTGATCATTAGTTATTGTGCAAAAATATAACGCATGAATCATATAGTTCACGTTCATTTGACATGACTGTTTTATGTCAATGCTAACAGTCTGGTGACTGGATCAGTGGAGGGGTTTAGGGGTGGAGTGTGAAGGTATATGCCGCCTCCTCCTCTATCTGAAGGGGCAGATATTCTGCAAAGCTCGACCCTGGAGTTACACATCAAGTGCAGAGCAGCACACACTCCGAAAAAGACGCCGTGGAGCCCTCGTTTATTCAACAACCCACTTCATCGGGGAGTAAGGACGGCCGAAACCTTCGCTCCGCCATGTAATCGCCCTTGACTTTCGCTGTATAGTTTAATTTTATCTTTCTTTTTTATTTGATTTTCTTCGTCATAAGGACTCAGAGCAGGACGCGCAATCAAGCGCCGCGCAGTCGTCCTGTCGATGTGCCAAGAATAAAACATTTTCGTTTCCTGGTTCTTTCTCGTTTTTCGTACAAAGTCAGAATCCGAGCATATAAATAACCCAAGAAAGACCATCGCATTGACCTCCAGCAGAAACCATCACGGACCGACGAGAAGGACCTTTGGTTTAAACATCAGCCTGTTTTGTTCGCACACCAAAGAAGAATCGAAAGGAATTTTGTCACTTTTTGGAATCGAGTCTGTTCTTCTTCACCTATTTAAAACGGTAAATGACTGCTTTTCTTTTGCGGTGTCGGGAAATGATTTCATGTGGCGTTGATCTGAGGTTTCTGGGATCGAGTGGACGGACTCTGCTGGTCGAGACTTCAGGCTGGACAGAAAGTTTTTTGTTATTATATATTTATTTATTTATTTTGTAATACGTTGAGCAGGATAGGCTAATAATAGTACAAATAATAATAATAACAATGACAACAACAATACTAATTCTAATAATAATATATGATTTGTAAAACGCCTAAACTCAAAAACATTTTAACCTATTTTTAATATTTCCGCATTTCAATTTCATTACAAATTTCCATAAAAATTAACTGTATAATGTTTACCCAAATTAATGTAATACAAATTCAAATATTTAGTTTTATTTCATTTATTTGATTACATATAACTCAATTAAATGATATGGAATTTTATGAAATTGATCATCTGTTTGTGTATATATAGTGTGTACATATGTGTGTGTATATATACATAAACTTTCATATCAATTATTTATATTGTAGTAATAATAAGTATATATATGTCTGCTTGCTATATATATATACACACTTTCATATCAATTATTTATATTGTAGTAATAATAATTATATATATGTGTGCTTGCTATATATATATATATATACACACACTTTCATATCAATTATTTATATTGTAGTAATAATAAATATATATATATATATATATATATATATATATATATATATATATATATATATATATATATATATATATATATGTCTGCTTGCTATATATATATATATATATATATACACTTTCATATCAATTATTTATATTGTAGTAATAATAAATATATATATATATGTGTGCTTGCTATGTGTATATATATATATATATATATATATATATATATATATATATATATATATATACACTTTCATATCAATTATTTATATTGTAGTAATAATAAGTATATATATATATATATATATATATATATATATATATATATATATATATATACACACACTTTCATATCAATTATTTATATTGTAGTAATAATAGTTATATATATGTCTGCTTGCTATATATATATATATATATATATATATATATATATATATATATATATATATACACACTTTCATATCAATTATTTATATTGTAGTAATAATAAGTATATATATATGTCTGCTTGCTATATATATACACACTTTCATATCAATTATTTATATTGTAGTAATAATAATTATATATATGTGTGCTTGCTATATATATATATATATATATATATACACTTTCATATCAATTATTTATATTGTAGTAATAATAAGTATATATATGTCTGCTTGCTATATATATATACACACTTTCATATCAATTATTTATATTGTAGTAATAATAATTATATATATGTGTGCTTGCTATATATATATATATATATATATATATATATATATATATATATATATATATATATATGTCTGCTTGCTATATATATATATATATATATATATATATATATATATATATATATATATATATATATATATATATATATATATATATATACACTTTCATATCAATTATTTATATTGTAGTAATAATAAATATATATATATGTGTGCTTGCTATGTGTATATATATATATATATATATATATATATATATATACACTTTCATATCAATTATTTATATTTTAGTAATAATAATAATAATAATAATAATATATGTATATTAATTAACCAATTAATTAAATAATTAATTATTGACATTTCATGTTATTTTTATCATTCCAGCTGTACAAAACAGACCTCAATAACAGTTATTGCCATTATTATGATTACCGAAATATATAGGCAGCAAGGACAACAAATATGAAATAACAGCTAAATAATTTGTAAAACACAATTATACACAATTTGTTTAAAAAAAGGCAAAACTTCTATATATTCAGCGACTAGCCGAGCCAGAGCCATCTAAATAAACTTGAACACACTCTTTTTAGGCTTCCCAAATGTACTGTTTCAGCCTTTGAATGCTGTTGTGATTAAGAATATAACTGCATTCAATGGCTTAAACAGTAGAGATGGGAAGCCTAAAAAGTATGTTCAAGTTTATTTGGATGGCTCTGGTCTCGGCTGGTCGAGTCTCGAGGCTGCACAGTGAAGTATGGAAATCGATGTCGCTGAATCTGTGCTCTGCTGCTTTGGTCTTGAGGCTGGACAGTGAAAGTGTGTGTGCGCAGATTGATCCGTGTAGATGGAGAGAGGAGAGGCAGAAGGGCGAGATTTCTTCTCCCCCTCTCGCTCGGATGAGTCTATAAGCTTGACATCCACACAATAAAATAGCTGCGATGTGACGGCTATCTATTTCCACGGAGGTAAGATGTCGTTTGGAAGGCATTTTAGGCAGTTGGGGTGAATTATTTGCGGTATATTTAGGCTTGGCTTTCTTTGTGCTGCAGAGACACTGACGCTCCTATTGCAAACCAAATGCAAACAGGTGTAAGACCCCAATGTAGACCGCAAGCGAGCGCCGTGCGCGACGCGACACTCTAGAACGCTCCCATTATAATGAAGCTGTCTAGGACGCGTTCGAGTGCTTGTTGCGTCGCGTAAAACGCGTCGCCAGTACTGTATATTGGTGTTTGTAACGCATCATCGACCGTTCTAAAATGTGTAACGGCCGTCTATTATCGGTTCCGAATCAGAACAGGATTCGAATCGACGTTGCTTGTGTTTGTATGTTTGAATGCGAGTTCAATTTGGCGTAGTGCTTCGATAACGACCTGCTAGTTGTTATTGGTGATTTAAATGAAGGACTAAGATTATTGATTAATTAATGTCAATTTTATAATCGATTATCGCCCTGACATTGAATTTATGTACTTAAAAAGCTATTTATATATGTAAACAATCTCTAATTTAAGATCATTATCTCGCATTATCATCATCATCAGTTAATGTAGTCCTCTTATTGCCATTTTAAAGGACATTATTGGATCAATTCCGATGTCATTGATTAATCCTGTAATCAATAGTGTCAGTCTAAGCAGAAAACCGAGTAAATCTGCTATTGGACATGGAATAGCAGCCAACGTTAATTTCTGTGTTGTATTTGCTCTCTGGAGGTGGTTTGTTTATTCATGTACTCATTGATTTAGCGCTCTTTTTAGTCTATCGCCGTTTGGCGCCTTTTTAAACATCCCACACTTCGAAGATGGTGTTGTTTCTGGAAAAAAAAGAAAGAAGAAGTGTTCTTTCTAGTGTTGTCTCAATCTTTGTGGTTACACATCAGGTTTTGCATTTGTATCATTTTATGAAGTAAATAATATGGCATTGTTATGTCTGACATTTGGGAAAGAAATGTTGTTGAATGAGGACAAAAGGTCTATGTTTGGTCTAAATCAAAGTGTAAACCCTACAAATCAATCTCTTACATTTGTTTTTATGAATTTGTTTTGCTCATTCTTTTTCATCCTAATATAGATGTAACAAAGTTACCTCAGTGTGTACCTCTAATGAACCACGAGAACAAACACACGTGTGTGTGTATATATGTATATATATATATATATATATATATATATATATATATATATATATATATATATATATGTGTATAATCTCTTTTATTTTGGTGCTTTTTGGCTTATTTGCCATTTTGGCATGTTCATCACGTCCGACTCTCCATGGAGACGTTTTTAAACCTTTCAGCTGTGTGAGGGTTTTTTCCCCCTTCTTGTCGAGGGACACGAAGACCTCCATGAGCTTGCCAGACATTTTCAACGCTATCCTTCAATATTTGCTTACTTCATTTTATGCACTTCAGTGAACAAGAATATGGTCTTAAAGTGTTGCAACATGCAATCAGATTTAACTAGACGCTAGATTGACTCCAAAACAAGGTATTGATGAAATTGTGGAGTGGGTTGTGATGGAAAAAGCCTGTTATAGCTCACTAGAGATAAGCACACTGCACTCAATGTTTGTGTTTTCGATGATTGTAATTTAGAGAAACATGAATCTAGTAACCAAAGTCTCTTGAATTCTGTGCCTTGCCATTAAGGTCTAATCTAGATGTTGCCCGATATTGTTATTTTTATGACCTACAATAATATTTTCATCCATAATATATAAATATATATATATATACTGTTTTGTTTGATTAAACATTGTTACATTTCTGTTCTTGATATTTGATAATCATTTGATTATATCAATAACATAACATGCATTTTTGGAATTGGAATTATTGTGAAATTGTCTAACTGTTAAGAGTATTCTGAGTTCAATACAAGTTAAGCTCAATTTACAGCATTTGTGGCATAATGTTGATTAACACAAAAATTATTTCGACTCGTCCCACCTTTTCTTTAAAAAAGCATAAATCGGGGGCTGTGTAGCTCAGTGGTAAATACGCTGGCTACCACCCCTGGAGTTGGCTAGTTTGAATCCCAGGGCGTGCTGAGTGACTCCAGCCAGGTCTCCTAAGAAACCAAATTGGCCCAGTTGCTAGGGAGGGTTGAGTCACATGGGGTAACCTCCTTGTGGTTGCTGTAATGTGGTTCGTTCTCGGTGGGGCACGTGGTATGTTGAGCGTGGATGCCGCGGTGTATTGTTTCCATGGCAATGCGCTCAACAAGCCATGTGATAAGATGCGTGGGTTGACTGTCTCAGACTTGGAGGCAGTTGGGATTCGTCCACTGCTAACCAGATTGGGGCGAATCACTACGCAACCATGGGGACTTTAAACCACATTGGGAATTGAGCATGCCAAATTGGGAGAAGAAGAAGAAAAAAAGGAGAAATCAAGGTTACAGTGAGGCACTTACATTTGTAAGTTAATGCTGGCAACTTTTGGAGTGTTTAAAGGCAGAATTGTGAAGCTTCTAAAAGCACTTACATTAATTCTTCTGTTAAAGCTCATGTATTATTTGAGCTGTAAAGTTGTTTAAATCATTGTTTTTGTGGTTGATTAAAGGTGGTCGCACACTGGACAAGAAGTGCCGCATCAGGGCTAGGACACGGCACGGGTATCAAACACGGCATGTTGATGTGGTTCTGGTTGCAGACAGTCCACAAGTTACCAAGGTTTTTTCCCTTCTTTAAGAATTAAAAGTAAAGTAAATAATCTATGTCCTTTTGATAATGATTTCGGTTGAATATAATGGAAAAGATGTGAGTTGAGCTCCGTGGCAGGGCAGAAATTTGAGCAGCCTCCGGAGTCGTAGCTGGGTGCTGCCGACAGACGGCGAATGACGGCGGCGGCGTGCCTACCTTCATTGAAAACAGTTGTTTTGAATTTTAGAACGCGTCATGTTGTCTGCCAGATGTGTCCGGTGTACGACCACCCTTAAGGATTTAGGCTTTGCTGCGTAACATGGCATTGAAGTTGTAAAATTGGATAGAACTTTACACAATTTTTTTTTTTTTACATGTTTTCCCTATGCTTTTGAAACTGTAAGTAGCCTAATTTTAAATTTGCGAATTGGCCCCATTCACTTCCACTGCAAGTGCCTCACTATGACCCAGATTTGTATTTTCTTTTTAAGAAAAGAATGAACGAGATTTCAACATGCCACAAACAACTGTGCTTAACTTGTATTGAACCCGGAATATTCCTTTTTGCTATAGTGCAATACATTTGTAGCTCAAGAATGAATGGCTGTTACGTACATTCAAGTAATTTTAGGGGACCCCATTTATCATTTATTTCCCATATATAGAAGAGTCATTAACAGTGGAAGTTTAAAAATGTGAATATCAGTGAAAACTGATTATTTGTCTATAAGTAGTCTTAAGGCCCCATTCACACCAATACAGTTTCTTTAGAAAATGCATTGATTTCACTGTTTACGCCTGTCATTCACATTGGAATGTAATTTTCCTCCACTGGAATAACAGCAATCAAAAAAACAAAGACACAAGAAAACTAAAAAAAAAAGAGTTTTCAAGTGAATAAGTTAGTGTGGATTTGGCCTATGAGTTAGGGTTCGAACTTTACTGTCATTGTCCAAGCTAGCGAAATTAGAAGTGTTACTTCAGCTCAGTGCCACAATAACATAACATTAAATTCAAATGGCAATATGCAAATACACAAGAGCAAAATGTATGTAATAAAAATACTAGGCAAAGCCTATATAAAAACAGTTGAATACATTGGGTTCATCATTTGCCTATTATTTTTCAATCTAAACCTAAACTGGTAAAAACTACTTAATGTCCAAGATATAAACATTTTCTTTCCATTGTTCTGGATTAAAGCCATATCTCTGTCTTGGCATTAAGTTGAGTCTATTTTCTGCAACCCCCCTTATACCTTCACCAGGGGAAAATCCAGTGAGTAAAGGGGGATAAAATTAGAGGACAGATATAAGTTTCCTTGTGTTTCATGTTCTGAACATCTCGGTGGTACTTAAAATGATGCCCATTTTCATGTTCTTACTCAATGGGTTGAAAGTCTGTGATGGGAGATTAAATTCTTTTCTCAGATGTCCTTAATTTAATTGCGATTGCAGGTATTGCAGTGCCCCTTGGGCTGATCATCTTGTGAAAGATGTTCTGGCCTGTTGTACTGTTGCACTTGTCAAATGTTATTGATTTGCTTGTCCCTGAGAAGAACTCTCTTGCCTCTGTAATTGCATGTTCATTTATACCTTAATTTGTTTGAGCTAACTGGTCCACAGAGATATTTATTTCTGATGTACCTTGTAAAATACCCTTTTACGGTGCAGCCCCTTTTGGAGGAGCGCTAAGAAAACAACGAGCAGGTGCCTGAAAGTTTATTGTACAAGATTGCATGGAGACGTGAATGTGTGAAGTAGCCTAGTGGTTTGGGCTTTGCACAAATCTCTCCGCACAAATAAAGCCTTTAACTTGGCTGACCGTGATGCAAGGCTGCATGGAAAAGGTGCACCCGTGACAAAATTCACTGCATGCTGCTTGTGTGGAGTCATGCACAGGTCGTCTCGTTACTCCCTTGCTTTTGTAATCGCACACGTAATCTTGCAGTGTTATTGGGTTTGAAATGACGCGGCAGCCCGAGTTGCGATGCTCTGTGGCGGCTCCTGCCATAAGCTTTTCTTTTTTTGCGCACACACATACTGCTCTTGTTTATTTTCCAGTGAGCAGCTTCAGTCTTTTGAGGCACTGTCTGCTGTAGTGTGCGAGTTCACACTTCAATTGCAGCCTAACTTAGATTTCTGTTGCACTGCTTGTAAATAAACCAGAGGCTCTGTTCTTAGGTAGGGGGCTATAAAGGCAGTGGGAAATGGCTCTAATGCAAGTCTGTATATGATCTTTGATAAGACTTGCATCATCAGCAGAGGTGTGGATCGCAGGAAAGAAGAAGGCTGAGTTCCTGATTGGCACCAAGGCAATAGATTTTTCATGCAATACTCTGTACATCTGTAATATGTAACAGGGCTGAAACGGATTAGTCGCCGTTATTAACAATGTCCACATTAAAAAATTGTCGACAACTATTCGACAACAAAAACGTAACATGAGATCGAAACTCTGATATGAAACTCTAATGATGGTGTGCCTCTTCTATGAGTTGCACGAAGTGTCCCAATCTAAGGGGGAGATTGAATCTGCACCCGGCTGATGCACACACTGACGCGTGGATGCAAGTCCCTTAAGTGCTTGTGCTTGCTGCAGCTAGATTATAACGTGATTGCTCATGACTTATTGAATCATATATATGTCACTGTGCATTACTTATCATGAAGAAAATTGTTAATATGTAGCTTTATTAATAAGAGGGAGTTTGGAGAGTTTTTTTTGTGAGTTAAAGATGGATTGAAGTGAACTAAAAGGTGAGAGGGGGTAGTCCTCGCCCCAATTTGCTCTGCTTAAAAATACGTTTTTGATTTTGTTTTGGCTTGTTTTCCAATCGAAATATCTAAAACTCTTAAAACAACGCACATATACATTAGCAGCTATACTGCAGAAGAAAAATTATTATCTGAGAATGTTGAAGATAATATTAAAAATACAAATATTCCTTAAAATAATGCATTAATCCGAGAAGCAGCGTATCAGATATTTAGATTGGAGAATAGATCTTGAATATAAGTATATTTTGTCTTTACTGCCCTCGCAGAAGTATAACCAAGTGAAAAAATAATCTTGTATCAGGGTTTCCGTTGTCCGGTAATTACCGGACATTGGCCGGGAAAAAAATGAAATGTCCGACTAAATTAAATCTCTCCGGTCAAATTGTCCGATTAAAATTGCCTAATAATCCCGCCCCCCTAACACAATCTGAATTTGAGAATAAGCCTAAAATGTATCCAGAGTGGACCAAGCTCGCCAAGATAGCCTGTGTAACCCCGGTCTCGAGTGTTCCTGCAGAGAGGGGGTTCTCGCTGCAGAATCGGATCAAGACGAAGCAGCGAAGTTGCCTTGCGGAGAACAAGGTTACGCGGCTTATGCGCATTGCAAGTTGTGGAGAGACACTGGGAAGTTTTGATTTTAAGTCGGCAGCTGCACAATTCAGCACTGCAGAACAGCGTAAAAAGTAGCCTAAAATGACGCGAGACAATGTTATAGGCCTAGTCATTTGTTTGTTCCAGTTCATTTGACAAGGAGTCATTTCACGGTGGCCAATTTAAATGTTACCAGCTAAATGAGACATACTGAGAGTGTATAATTAAGTTCGCTTGAGTAAAAACAATAGGCTACTATTCAGATATGTTATGTGGGGAAGGGGGATTGGTTTGTTAAACAATGAATGTGAAACGCCAATCGGACTTTCATGTTTTTTTTCCGTCTATTTGAAAGTTAGGCTAATAAACATGTTGCATTCTATACGGCCT
The DNA here is from genome assembly GCA_032164185.1 of Moxostoma hubbsi. Taxonomy (NCBI): domain Eukaryota; kingdom Metazoa; phylum Chordata; class Actinopteri; order Cypriniformes; family Catostomidae; genus Moxostoma; species Moxostoma hubbsi. The sequence continues at coordinate 6,884,108 of JAVLUX010000052.1, read as the reverse complement.
GATTATGTCATTTTATTAAGTTACATAGCCTGCCTCCAGTTTTCCTCAACTTGACCAATTAAGAGGCGATATTTGACCGGCATATCATCAAAATGTCCGTAAAACGAAATCTCTGCCGGTCACTGTGACCGGCACCATTTTTTTCTAGCGGAAACTCTGTCTTGTATACAAAATACACTTTAAGATACATTGTCTTAAAGCCTAAAGTCTAAATATCTTATATGTTGCTTCTGAAGTAAATGTATCTTGTTAAGGATTTTTAGAATATTTTAAATGGGAAAACGAGACAAAAATACTTGATTATAACAGGATTTATTTTTGGCAGTGAATTAAACTTAATAAAGTGTTTTATTCCCCCTTTAATTCAGTGAATGTTTTATTTATATTTAATTCATATTTTTAAAAGATGATTTTGTCCTCTATTTTTGGCAAGCACGTTTAATACAACCTTTTAAGTCGGGGCACAAGCTTAATAGTCGGCTAAGATCTAATGATTAATTGTTGCAATAATCGCCCGACTAGTCGATTAATCGTTAATCATTAGTTGCAGACCTAAAATGCAAAAACATGTAGTCCTGGAGAGAAGACGTGTACTACTTGAGTTACTTTTCCCGTGTGGCCCTAGCTTGTGTCACTTCAATGTAATTTAAACATGCATGTGAAAAAATCTCAGCTCTATATGATTTTAGGGTGATAAAATCACTTCTGGGTTTACCTGCTTTATGGTAATGGCATTGAAGTTGTAATATTGTATGTAACTTGACAGATAGGGTTACTAAGTGATTGTGTCACACTTGAATCATGTTAACGTGTATAGTATATTTGTTTAAAATTTTTGGTTAATACGTCTTTTAACAAAAACTTAAGGCCAATACCGATATTTTGCCACTTACCTTATTTTGTCATCAGATCACTGTTTTACTTAGGAATTATGCTTTGAAAGTGTAGAAAGAGGTACACAAGCTTTTTTACTATTCTAACAAGAAATGATTTCCATTAAATGGGGAAAGTCCTAAGTTCATGCTGACTAGCCTGATACATCAACATTGGCTCAACCAATGTCATGATTTTTGGGTTGAATTACCTGTTTTATCCAACCAATAACAAATGGTGAGTGTGTTGGAGAAACCTGTTTGATAAATATAAAAGCAGTTAGAAATTACACACCTTTTAAGATCAATATAATTTGCACGTTAAGTAAGTACATAGTTGTTATATTTCCTTTCATATGTGGCCATTTCTGAAGTTGGGAAGGAAGAAACAACGAGTAACACTGCATGACTAAGGTCAAGACTTTTTGCTATGTCAGAGGCCTTTAAACCAAAGCTGCACCCTGACATTTTCAAATAAAACGGCTTTGAGTACACCATGTGACCTTCTCCTCCCTGTACCTCCAACACAAAGCAGCTATAAAAAACAGCTGCTTTTCATCGGCGGTTAACATGCCAAGTTCTTGCGGTGGCAAGAGCAACAGTAGCTGTGTTTTTCAGGTTGATATCTATGGGCTCAATGGAGATGTCCTGGCTTGTCGTCTCTGCAGAGGCAAAAACGGTAGGGAAGATCTGTCTTACAGAGAAGACGGCGTGATTCACTTGCTCAGCACGCTGTAGAACGCGAGTTTAATGTAGCATAGGATGTTAGTGCGATGGCCTGGAGACTAAGACATGTTGTCGGCTCTGGATGGGAGAACCTGAGCAGATAAAACCTACCTCACACAGACACACTTAAATAACCTGCTTAAAGGGATAGTTTACCAAAATTCAGTCATTCCAAACCAGAATAACTTTCTTTCATTTGTGGAACAAAAATGTGACTATTTTTCTTTCATTAAATGGAAAAGAATGCCTAGGATATATTTCAAAAGCTCACTTTTTGGGCTCCACAGAAGAAAGTCAATTGGGGTTTGGACTACCATCTGTATAAGTAAATGATCATGTAATTTTCTGTTTTGGGTGAACCATTCCCTTAAAAGTGCAATAATAATGGATTTTAAAGATGTTGTTTACATATTATCATGCTTGATGTGTGTCTGGTTGATCAATAACAGTTGGGGGTTGTTGCGCCCTCGGATATGAGGGAAAAATGAAACCTTGTGCCCGTTTAATGTTTACAAGCACCAATTTGTGTCCAGCAGCCTTTTGGATGAAGGGAGGCACTCTGTTTACCCCTACTGTGACACTGCTTTGAGTTGCTCTTTGACTCCCACACAAATTTCCTGGTGTTTAACGAAGTGCGACTGTGCCTGATCTTTGAAAGTATACCTCAGATGGTAATTGTAGAGTTGTCTTGACTGAGCTCAGAGCCGCCACTACCTCCACAACTACACAGAGTTGGAGAATCGGCCATCGTTGCTTAACAGATTAGCTTGATAAACCGTAAAGAGCTAGTTTGGCCGTGAACACGAATGGGAGTTGTACCCACGCCACCTGCACATTCACAAAAGAGGCTGTCACATGAATGCCTAAAGGCTTTGAGGTCTCTTGAAAACGTCAGTGATTTACAATTCACTGTGTTTAAATGATTATATATTAACCTTTTATGACTTTGACCTAGATGTTGTTTTTCATCCTTGGCTACTTATTGCATTTGAATGCTAATTTAGGTTGAAGGTAAATCTATGCCTTCGTTTTAGCAGTTCCCATTTATACCAAGGCACAAGATTAGCCGGCATTTGGTGCTTCTGCTTGCCCCAAGTTGTAGGATTTGTTGAATGATATGTAGGCCTATTTATTGTCCTATAGAATGGAAACACTTAGCTAGGTGTTTTTAGTGGGTTGTCTTTTTGGCACAGAATAATAACACCCTTTACCACCTTCATGCTTTTATATGGGTCTACTTATATATATATATATATATATATATATATATATATATATATATTATACACATTTTATGGGTATTTGCTTGTCATTGACTGCTGTTCTTTTATTTATGCTCATGTAATTCCAAACTCATTTGACATTTTAAGAATATTCAGGTCACTCTTTTCCATATAATAAAAGTGAATAAGGACTGGGTCTGTCAAGCTCCAAAATGAAAAACTAGCACCATAAAAGTAGCCCATACTACTCATGCTCTGTTTTCCAAGTCTTCCAAAGCCATACAATAGATTTCTGTGACAAATAGACTGAAAACAATTTTCACTGAAAATATCTTTGCCAAAATCCATTTGATTACAAACATAATTTGGAGAACTATTAGTGCAAAATATAATTGGTTTGCGCATGCCTTCTGGCCAAACATGAGAGCGTTTACATGCACTGCAATACGCTGATAACTATCAAAACTAAAAAAACAAAACAAAAGCAAGAAATACTGATTTGAAATCTTCCAATTATTATCTGCTTTTGACATCTAAACTTAAACAGACGCTTTTAAGTCATTAAGAACACCGGTAAAGGTGTTTTCATGCAACACAATATTGGGGTAATGTCCGTAGTTTATGACCGTACCCCGATAAAGGAAAACCACTTGGGCTTTTACATGAGCCTTCATGCTTGTAAAGCATAATCTGTGGAAAAAGTTAAAACATGCTTGAAAATTCACTAAGTGACGTCAGTGGCACCATATTTTGAGAGCTACAGCGAAAGAGGAAAATTCAGCGACGAATGACTTGAAATTTCGGTTTGTTCCTCACACAAAATTATCGTAACGACTACTGCTGGTATGGTAATGGTATTTTTTATAGTGAAAGACCCAGTCCCCTTTCACTTTTCTAATATGGAAAAGATCAACCAGGATACCTTTTCCACAGAAGAAAGGATATCATACAAATTTGGAATGTCGTCATAGGTAAATAGTGACCGAAGTTTTCATTTTTGGATGAAATTATTCATTTGATGTCCATATATTCTGAATTTGTTATTCCTCATTTAGGTTACTTCCATTTTCTCAACACATTTACTCTAAAGAGATTCTAAATACTTGAATGTAAATTTCTACTTTTTATGCAGCACTGTAAAATGGACATTTCTAAGAAATATAATTGTAATATCTTTAACAAGCCTCTGTCTTCGGCTACACAATTTTTATTGCCAATTGAAATCAGCGTGGGCACTGATTAGGGGGCCTGATTAGAATTTAAAATTCAGGGCATGCGCCTGGCCGCGTTCCTTCCACTTCTTGTGCATCTTAAATCCGTCAATTTAATTTTCCTTGAATGGTACTGGTTTGGAGGAGGGGGTGTTCTCGTGCCGCACAACTTTTCAATTTGTGGAATCTTTCTTGAAGGAATTATACTGAGTGCCTATAGTGGACTTTACAGTCAAGCCACCCTCCTAAAAAGTCTGGAACCAAATTCATCTGAGTTTCACAGCATGGGCAAGGAGGAGGTGGGAACCGGCTGAACAGCAACGTAAACTTTAATGACAGAACATAACTCAATTTAACATAAGTGCTTTGCAGCAAGCAAAACAAAGACGCACACAACACGTCTGTGTGTGTGTGTGTGTGTGTGTGTCTCTCGCTCTCTCTCGAACTGGCGTCCTGGCCCCTCCTTATCTCTCTCCCGCTAATTAGACAACTCAGCACCAAGGGTGCGTCATCACTGCATGGCCACACCCTCCTCCTCGTCACAATCTGCTCTTGTGAAAGAATCACCATGTAGCCTACTATATCAAGCCATAGTGAAATATACACTATGAATCAATGATTGATTCCTCCTTTTGTCTGACTACTAAATAGTGCTGTTTGCTGTTTCTATGTTGATTGCAGCCATCTTCCTATTTCAAGTCTGAAGTGATATTTGTTGGAGCTGATCATTAGTTAGGCCTCATCTAACCCACTTTAAGGGTGTGTTCGGTCCTCTTGGTCCGGACCAAAAAAGAAAATGATACATTTAGTTCTGGTTCGTTTAGCATTCCCACAGGCATTTTTAACACCAAACCTAACGATTCAAAACCAAAGGCATCTGGAAAAAGTCACAACCTGATTGGACAGCTTTTATTATGTATATTTTTTTGATGGAACTTGCCAATCGTCCAAAGCAATGCTGGCTGCTGGACAAAATGCGCTCGTTATATTTACATATGTATATATGGTGGTATTTTTACCAGCTGAGAACAAACGAAGAGCTAATAAAATGTGTAAATGAGTCAAAACAGTGCCAGGAATTCCTCTATTGTACACACAAACAAAACTATGCTGCAAGGAAAGCTGATGGCGGTTCTGACGCCTGTACCGAACTGTAATGGGCAACATTGCTCTTATGATGAGAAGAACCAGGTATGCTTGAGGTCAGTATTAGGAAAATTACTTCCTGTCTTTGGTCCATGTTGCGTTCATATATCAATCGAACCATACCAGAGTTTGTTTGGAAGTTGACCGAGACCTACTATTCAGACAGTCTCGGTCCGCTTGTTTGGTGTGTACCATGGTTCGGATGGCAGCATAATCGCACCAGAGTTCGTTTTAATCTAACCAAACCTGCCAGGTGTGAACACACCCTAAATCATTAAACTTCTTTGCCAACAAACATCATTCCGGCTAGAGCGTGCTTTTCACACCTCCTTTGGTGTCGAGATCTCAGCCTCTGACAACATCTGCTCTACAGAGAAAGAAGGATGTGGGGGAAATTTGGCAGACCAGATGTGTTTGATGCTGACAAACAGTATTACCTTCTAGCTAGTTCTTTACTCAGAGTGCTGACCTAGTAAATACAACAGAACCACTGTGGTACCAGGGAACCTGAGGATTGCTTGTGTGCTATTTCTCACAAGTCAACCCCACTACGTGTTTTCTAGGGGGTGCAACATTTTTTATTTGGTTAATTTTCTTATGGTTTGGTTTGTATCATGGTTGTAGGGTCACAGTTTTGGTACATTTCGGTAAAAAATTAACCATGGTTCATACAGCTATGGTTACTAAAATATTACTATATTTATATAGGCCTAAGTCATGCTTAATTTTTGTTAGGGTTCTCAAAAAAAACAAAAAATCTCCAATTAGCCTAGTAAATCAACATTTTAACTTAATACCTGCACTATTATACTACATGCATCAACAAAGTGCATTTCAAATTCGACGTATCAATGCTCTAACATGACTATAGAAGGAATAACATTGCTATTAAAAGAGATACGAGAAGGGATGTTTTAACATGGCTTGAGTGTTTTAATCATATGAAGCATGCACTCTGTGTGGAAGGGAGTGTTGTCTGCTTGTATTACTTTTACTTACAACATAATGGAACTACATTTATAACAATAGTAAAAATAGAAGGCCACATGATTTAACATGTAACCTGTAACATCTAACAACGGAACATCTTTAAATCATTTTTAATCAATAGTTAAGTTTCTTATATATAAAACTTAACTATTACACTAAAATATGATCAATTGTGATGGCTCAGGCAGGGAGTTCTGGGAACGTCCGATTATATTAATTGTTATTTTAAGAATATTTTACCCGTAGAAGTGTATTTTAGATGCCAGTAGCTTTTATTTTGTCTATGCCGGGAGCTTGCCATTGGTGAGGGTGTATTCGCATTGTTCAGATGTACCACAAGGCAAAATGCAAAGCAGAAAGGTAGTACTCGTCAACCGATTATCGGCCTGGCAGATAATTGGATCTGATTTTAGTAATTATCTGAATTATTTTGTCAAAAAATGCACTCCGTTGGCTCTGATTCCACCGCCTCTCTTACTGCTTGTAGTCTGACTCAATGCCCCCCCTACCGGAATTATCGGATTTGTTATAAGTCACGACTAAATAGCCAATTAACACTATACTCTGTATTTGTGGGGGAGAGGTGAGAAATGGGAAAGCTGCTAGAGAAAGATGCATAATTGAGAGGACGAGCTGTTATCAAACGTTAGAATGCAGAATACGCTATGCCAATGGTCACCAATTAGCAAACCATTCGGACCACGAGACATCATGACAACAGTTGCCCCATCTCACCATTTCTACACTTCAGGTTAGCAGCGCGACAAAACAACAGTAGCGTAGACGCAGTAATTTTAATGACAGGTAGACCATAGCAGAGAAGTACAGTGAGCAGCAATATAGATGAATACTGGCACCTTTCACTAAACTACACTGCAAAAGACCAAAATTAAGCAGAAACAATCTGACATGTGTCAGATATGATTCTGATGGTTCAGCTAAGCAAGGTTTGTGATTGGACAAAATATTTTGGTCCAGAGCACCTTTTTAGAATGTCAAATTAGCTGTATTAATCAAAATGTTTTGATATTTTTGTTTAAATTGAGAAAATTAATCAGAAATAACATCAACTCTGACATGAATGGCAAGAAAGACAACCAAATCTTTGAAATTAGGAGTTCTCTGCTCATTATGAAAAATATTTCCATTATTTGATAGTCAGCACATTTATACTTCACTATTTCTATAACTATAACAGTATTTTTAAACTGCACTATTTCGATGTCATTTGTTTTTGGTAGATTTGCATTTTAAGGCAAATATAAAAATGGTTAATTAAGACTTTTACATACATTTTCTCTCAGGGGTTATCTTTCCTATGTATATAAACATAGAAGATCCCTCATAGTCCACTACTTTGGTTGTCTTTGGAGCACAACGTCCTCATTCTTGCCCATTTCTTAAAAGACTTTTTGACTGTTGATTTTAAAATTTTACTGCAAATGTATATCGACCCCAAATATTGGTTATCGGTCTCCTTGACTACTAATAATCTTTATCGTATAGGCCCTGAAAAACAAACAATGGTCGACATCTAGAAGGTAGTCACCTTGGCAAGGCAAGACCGTTTCAGGAATGCATGTCGGCAAGTAAGAAAGACAGCATTGCATTAAGGGTATTATCTGGTTTATGAATGAAATGCAGAAAGTGGGTGGCAAGGATGAACAGAAAAGAAATGTTGGCAAGGGAAAGAGCTAGAAAATAAGGATGGAGAATCTGTCTTGACATGTCATGTAGCCCTAGATACCAAAGATGAAAAGTTGATCTCATACACTGCATTCATTTATTTTCATTTTTTAGTCAAGAATTTTGTCAAGGATCTGGTTCAAGGTATTAAAATGATGCAAACATCAGTTGTTGAATATTTACCAACGGACCATGTTTAGAGCCAACTTCTCTTCACAAATCATTATTAATAAGATGCATCAGTTATTCTGTAATTATTTTTTTTATTTGGATTTACCTTTTAGTTATCAAGAACTAATAATACAAAAAAGGAAGGAACAAAGGAAGCAGTGCTTGCAAGGATGAAGAAGAATAGTGTTCAATTTCTTGGCAAAATTTGCATAAAAGCAGAAGCATAATTTACATTTGCCAATGGGATATTTTAAAGACCTCAATACAAATGGAAGTTTAGTGGCATGTTTTTTTTCACGCCCATTCATTTTTGGGTTATATATGTGCAAGTGTACTCCTAAAGTTTGACAATCTACATTTTTATGTAGCTTTCAGTCTTTTTTTTTTTTCCCCCCTGGAAAACTGACCAAAAATTTTGGTGACTCATCCTGTTCGTTGGGATATATATATATATATATATATATATATATATATATATATAAAATATATATATATATATATATAATATATATATATATATATATAAAATTGTTAAATAAAATGCTCTCTAGACTGAGCGTTTTTGGTTGTGGTTAGGCATTACCTGCCATCAACTTACTTTAGCAAATCCATGTTAAATCCGTTTGTTATTTTCTGCATATCAGACTGCCCATTTTATAGCCCCTTTGGGTTGAAGTGAAGTCTTTTAGCATATTACATATAGTGTTGGATCACCTGGGTTCATCATCCCAAAAGAGTCTCTCAACCTAATTATTTTGAAAGTTTTCTCTTATATTTGGCTTTTCTGCGTTTCTGTAATATCTCTGCCCATTTGATTTATGTTGCAGGAGATGTTTTCCACAAGTAAGGACTATGATTTCTCAGTTGAGTCTTATCAAGTTTCACATATATACGATGTCTCTAGACTGTGTTATCAGCGATTTGCCCTGTTTTGTGTCTGTGTCCGCAGAGTACATAGTCTTTCTGGCTCCATAACAAACAGAAGTTTTCCTTGAGAGGTTGTGTTATTGTCTAGCTCAAGCCCACATGTATCTCAGCATCTACGTTTAATAGACTAATAGGCTGTTGATGTCTTCTCTGAGCTGTTTATTGACACAGGTTGTTGAGCCAAGAGACTCAACAGATGTGTTTCTGTTAAACAAGTTTGCTCACATTCAGTGGTTGTGCCTTGGAGACCATCTGTTGCCCCCTAAAGTAGTTTTTGTTAAGGATAACTGCTTACCATTCTCAGCACATTGAGTCCATGTACTGTTTGGAAAGACAGTGGCCTGGCTTTGATTACTTCTTGCCATCAAAGATGCAGCAGGTGAAAATGGGTTTCTAGCATGTCACACAGTGCTGCCGTTTGTTCAGAACAAACATTCATCATCTTTGAAGAGCTCTTCTTCGGTTACATCTTTTTCTTATACGTGCGAAAAACCCATGCACACATCAGTAGTGTGGTTAAGCAGACTTTTGAACAGGGAGCTTTATACAGTAGTATTGCTTCTCAACTGGTGGGTGTTGACCCACAAATTGGTTGCAGGTCTGTTCTGATAGGGTTGCCGACTAACTGTCGTATACAATTGTGCATTATTCTGAGGATCTCAGCTATTCCCCCATTTTTAAATGGGAAACGACTCCCATATATTTAGTTGTTGACATCAAAGGCTATGCATCTAATAGGGATGGGAATCATAATACATTTTACAATTTTGATTCCTTTTAACACTTTCATTAATGATTCAAGTACTTTTGTGGAAGAAATATTTAGAAATAAGAAATGCAGTTCTTTGATTTAATGCTCTCAGCAGTCTGTTACAAATTATATAATTTCATATTTTAACAGACAGATTCTTGCAATTTTTTTTTAATAAAGATTGTATTTGGTCTGTTCATTAGGGCTGGGAATTGCTACAGATCTCCCTATTCGATATTACAACATTTCGTTGGAAGAACTTTTTCAGGAAGAACTTCAAAGGTCTTTCAAAATAAAAGTCCTGTGTAAATGAGAGCTTTATTTAACTGGATGCGTGAAATTTAAGACATTACGACAGAAAAATATTCCCACTGTATAAAAGTGTAATATTCAAAGCAGTCAAAGTAATACTCATAGTAACAATAATCTAATATTAAATGGTTATATTATTGGTTTTATTATCTGTAAGCAATATTACAAAACCAGTACTGAATATCAGCATGTTGTGATTCAGCCATGTCAGCCTCGGGTAATCAGATTGTTTTCATTAATAATGTAAAGTATTTATAAATTATTGTATTTTGATTTGATCAAAGCTGTTCAGTATATATTTGATTAAACCCAATTTGATCATAACATTTAATTTAAAAATTTAACATTTAACTAACAATCAAGAAATCATTTAAACAGAAAAGGCAAAACATTTTTATGTGTAGGACTTTATGCAGTTCTTTTTGTCAATAATTTTCTATGTAATTTCCCAAAACGGAGTTTTTTTATTTGTTAAGTATTAAGTTAGTATCGATACCGAGTTACCGAGCTGGTACTGTACCAAAGCCAAAATGTTGGCATCGGTGGAACACTCGTCTAGGAAGTCGACTAGGAATGAAACATGTATAATTACACTGCAAAGAAATAATTTTCTTATGTTATTTTTGTCTTGCTTTTCATTTAAAAAAAATATACAAATATATTTAGGCCTACTTGACAATCAAAATGGTGGAAGATATTAATCAGGTCTTGTTTTTAGAGAAATCTTACAAAATGATATGAACTATGCTTAAAATCTGCAAATGGAGTAAGAAAAAATAACTTAACTAAACTATTTATTAAGGTGTCAGACAGAATGTGTAGAACGACTTCTGAAAAATACTCTGGGCACCATCTCACAAATTAACTTGTGGATTATGCATAATAACAAGAGCATTACTAACAGAAGTGGATATGACGTCTGTCAGTGAACAAGCAGCACTTTAATGGCTGTAGCAGAGGCGCATTAAAGGACTACACGTACGTTATTATAGAGAAATACCTTGTTGGAGAGAACCTGTTTGTGTGGAACTCTGCACAAAGATAGCTTCCTATATCTATCATAAGATTGGCATATTAATAAAAATGTGTCATTTCAATTTCAAATATTTTTTTCATCAGGAACAGCATTTTAAAATTGTTTGTCTCAAGTATTGTGATTTGTAACACATTTTTTTTTTTTTCCAACACTATTATTCATAAATGTTTTCTTAAATTACCACTTTGATAACAAAACTTATAATGTGTATCTACATAAAGGAATGTTCCGGTTTCAATACAAGTTGAATTCAATCAAAAGCATTTGTGAAGATGTTGATTACCAAAAAAAAAAAAAAAAAAAACATATTTTGACGTGTTCCTCATTTTCTTAAAAAAAAAAAAAAAAAATAGAACAATATTCAATAGAAGTGAATGGGGGCCATTTTTTTAATGTTAAAATTCTCACTTTTTCAAAAGTATAACCACAAGACAAAAGATACGTGTAAACATGATTATAGTGTGATCAAATTACTTGTAAACTTTTTATGTGTAAAGTTATAGCCAATTTTACAACTATGTACCATGATGATGTAATGTCAATAAACCCTAAAATGACTATACAAATTATAATTTAATCAACTATACAGCTCAAATAATACAACAGTTTTAACAGAAGAATTAATGGAAGTTTTTTTTTTTCTTTTTTTATGTAAAGGAGGCTTGAGTCGAAATAATGTTTGTAGTAATCAACATTATGCCAAAAATGCTGTTGATTTAGCTTAACTTGTATTGAAGCCGGAACATTCCTTTTAACTACACATTGTCTTATAAACAATCATCCAGTAATTTCTGAATTCGTGGTTAATTTATAGACGGACATGACGAAATAAATTACTTATGGTTTGGTAATAATTTTTTTTATTTTCATGCAAAGATTCTGCTGATATTGTTTAGGAGGTGGCGCTGAATGTTTGCGAAGTAGATTTACTAGTAAAGACTCTTAATGGTCTTTGGTTCGCAAATTGGTCTTCGCGGGTTGCAATGTAAATTCCAAAGGACCGATTCGTTCGTTCGGATATGTCGAAATGAAGTCTAACATAATAAAATGAATGAGTTGCTGTTTAATACGTTTTTGATTCACTATTTGATTTAAAGAACCGGCTGATAAAATGAATTTGTTTGGGAATTGTACTACATGGGTAATGCTGCATGTTTCACATTGCAGATTTTATAGCTACTTGGTTGAAGCTAGCCAAAATAAGGCAGATTTGCATCACATCCTCAAACCATGAACAAAATTACTCTGTATGAACTACGAAAACGAAAATATGACCCAGATTGCATTTAAATATCGGTTTGGCATTCTGTCTGACATGGTGGGTCACCACTCGTTGTCCGTTGTAAAATCTGGGTCCTGAAGCAAAACCACTTGAAAACAAGTCTCATTCTTAACCGAACTGAACAGAAATGCTGGTTGTTGTATGTGCTGATTGCCATTGACTTCCCCTCGGGAGCTGCTCTCTATTCCTTGTCCTAACAGTCCTCCACTCTTCCTCATTTCTGCCACCCTTTCCACCCTCCCCGGACGTCCAGATCAGTGTGCTGAATGTGACAGTCTCAGCGTTGTACTGCATCACCTCCACACCTAGAGACCTTGCAGCTCCATTCACAAATCTTGCAGATTCACTCCCTCCCTTTACTGCTAAGCACCGTTAAGTCTGGTGTGTTTGAAGAATGGCCATCTGGCCATCGTACGATTTCAACTATGACATTCTTAAATGTGAATGAGATTTTTTAATGCTGAGAGATCAGCATGAGTGTGTGGTTTGGGTGTGCTTCTGGCGGATAGAAGAGCTGTAGTCATTCAGTTTCTTTTGTCCTTCTACAAGGTTTTATCGCTGTATCTCATTTAATCTTTTGCTTGTTTGAGGTCATTTCAGCATAGCGCCATTTCTGATTCATTTGGGTGGTGATTTGGCTCCCCTAGCTTTTTGGCTAGTTCATAATTCACAAAGCAGTTTTATCTATTTAATGTCTTATTGATAAGGTTTCTTTGGTGTCTGGTGCTCTTTTTTTTTTTCTTCTTCTTTTTTTTTTACCTTGCTGAAACAATTTCTGTATGTGTGTTGTGCTTAAAGCCTTGTCGTGATGAAGTAAATATTTTAGCAACATTTCATCGAGATGACCGAAAACATTACCCCATGCTTACATACTCTATACTGAATGGAAATATTCCCAAATGGAAATATTCCCAAATCTTCCCAGAATGCCATTTGAATTTGCGGATAGCACTTATCATTGTACCTTAGTCAAAATTAAATGCTATTTGCGACCCATTCTACTTATGTACTATGATAAAATATATTCAACATGAAGAAATGTAGGGCGGCACTTGATTTTATCCACCAGGAATAGGGATGAATATCATAAGGAATTTAACGATTCCGATTAATCGGGTTCTTATCGGTTCCATTTAATGATTTAGTACTTTTGATAAAGAATGATTTGGAAAGAAGAAATGCAATTCTCAGTATACACCGGTCATGCTGTGTTTTGCGCTATATATTCAGTATTATCATTTGCTGTTCTGACCATAAACCTTTAACGGTACTAAAGTAATGAAAATTTTACAATTCTGTTTATATATTTTTTTTATTATTTCTGAAATTCTGTTCTCGGTTTGGGGAAAAGTGGACAGTACATACCAGAATGGATCCAGGTAGTTGGAGGGGTGGGATTCGTGGCATCAGACAAAAAGGAAAGTTATTTGAGAAGCGGTTATGCTGCACAACTGAATGCAAACATGGGTATGGAACACCCATATTTTTCATGATCCAATCAATTCTGATGGATCAAATCATGTCCTGCCTTTTTATCATTGAAAAATGGCTACCCTGTTTCACTGATATGAATCACATTAAGGAAGTAACAGTTGTTGCAGAAAATGTTTTATGCTTACTTGTTTGCCAGAGATTGTAGTTTCATGAGGGTCCCCTGAAAACAAGGATGTTTGTCATGGTTTGAACTAGGGATGTGCACGAGTAGTATTCGTTTTGCAATAATTATTAGAAAAGTAAAAAGACTATTCAAATTTCACAAGGTTTTGCTTTGCTAGCCATATGTACAGTGAGATGCATGTTAAATCCTGAACACGCAATGCACCAGGTGGCGCTGTTGAGTGTGGACACAAGTTAATCACATTTGATGAGCAAACTGTTCTGTCAGTACGTTTAGATGGACACCAAAAAAGTGGATTATTGTGAGAATGTGGCTTACTGAGAGAAAGCTGGGTTCCTGTTTAAATGTACTGGATAAGCGGTGTACACTTTACTCCCATATATGTGTAGCTTGTCTGATAGCAGCGTCCCCATTGCAGTATAATCCCCATGACGCTTCTGTAAACAACAAACATGGCATCCGAGAAAAACTTTGCTAGCTGAGGTAAGGGTCATTCTATCATTTAAACTGGTGTGTATAAATGAGTATAGTTTACTGAGCACGTGGCTATGCTTGTTTTTCTCAACAAAAACATGAGATACAATACAAGCATAACTATTATATGTCAAGTGTTATATTCGTCCTGTACGTTAACTGCGTCAGTCTACTTCAATAGCAGTTTCTTCGCTTTGCGTGAACTTAAATGCTTTTATTCTGTACTTTGTTTTCATGGATTGCTTGTTTTTTATATATATATATATATATATATATATATATATATATTAAAATAACAATTTATTGACAAATGCCCATCCCTGGTGTGAACCTTGGAAAGGGGATGGGTAACTAACCTCCTTGCAGTTAGGGTGTATATTTTGGTTGTTTTTGGGTCAGGATGGTGTCACTGGGCATGTTAAGAGCCTGGGGATTCCCAGCTGTCACTGATGTCCTCCACCAATTGTCTCCAATTGTCTGTCTGCTCCAAGAGGGGATTTTGCTGGTGGTCTTTACCAGGAATCTGATCCACCTCTATAAAGCACCTGCCTAGGCAGCAGCCAGTTTAGATTTCAAAGGTTGCTCCTTGGTTTAATGATTGGTAAGTCTCTCCATGGGAGCAGTTTAGATAATTTTTGAGTAAAGCTTTTGAAACATAATTGCAAAGGTCATTGTGTTCCAAGTGAGGCCCCTCTTGCCCTACATGATTTCTGTTTAAAATAGTGTTGTTTACTTAGCAAATTTAAATGCTTTTTGTACTAGCCACATTGAGGGTGGAAAAAATGTAAGGCTTGTGTTTGTAGTTCTGTTTCAAAATGACCATCTGGATGTCAGCAATTCCCCCGAGGACAATCATCTTGTTAATTGAAGGAGAAATTGTATGACTAGCCTTTAAACCTCTTGGAGTACAGTCTGTAGTTTGGATGTAGGCTGTTGCTGCATGGCTTGCTGTGTCCTAAACTGGGCAAGATGTTTCAGTCTCTGAAACAATCAGTGTTGTTTACATGCACGATCTTACACCAATTATGCTTAAGCCAACAGCGTGTTTAGTCATGTAAGCACCTTAAATGGTTTTCCTTTATCGGGGTAAGGTCATAAATGGATTAAGCATAAACCGATTGATTCCCATACGTTTTTGCCCATTACCCCAATTTTTCTCTGCATGTAAAACACCTTTACTTGCATCCTTACCTGTTTATCCAATGTGCGCAAGTATTATGCACATGACTTATTATATTTTTGTCAAAAGAAGAGAATACACTGGCAATTTCAAGTTTCGTGTTAAAATATTTTTTTCAAAAATCAAGAAAACTATCAGCCTATTTTGGCATTTAAACGCAATATGATAAAATGCTACCTCTTGAGGCAGCTGACTAGGTTTCAGAACTAGGTTTATTAAAATGATTAGGATTTAACGATTATGACCTTTTTTTTTTTTTTCTTAATTTGTAGTTGTTTTGTTACTATCACAAGTACAGGCACCTGAAGAAGCTCTAAAGATGAGAACAGTCACTCTTCAAAAGCTGTACTGCCATCACTGAGAAATAGCTGACGACCAACTTTACCAAGTTGTAATCAAAGAGAACATGCATTCCTTCTCGTTTGGGAAAGCAACGCAATTCCCTAAATTGTTTCTCACAATTCATTTTGGCTCTTCATCAAATTAAAAATGCATTAGAGAGGTGTAAAGCACTGCTATCCAGGCCTGTTTTCATATCTTCAAGCACAAAGGCATCAAACACACTTCCCATGCAGATATCCGCAGCAAACCCTGCATGCAGCATTTATCCGATAGCTTAGTTTTTGCTGATTCTAACATGTTCTTTGTTTATTATCGTGATGAGGGGAAGCGTGGGTGGACATAATTGGATCATAATCCATTTATATGCCTGGTTTTTAAAAACATATTTTGCAATGGCCAACAGGTGGGCTTTGAAACTTGAGATGGTGTCTCCGTAATAAGCCAGAGGCACTTAAGACTCCCATTGTTGTAGGTATGCAGTTAGGGTGTGTATATATCTTCCACACCACTTTCTCAAGTATCAAGATGCTGTTGGGTCATCCGGTTCATTGTTCATCAGAGGCATGCGTGGACCCGTGTGTTTGCAAGGGCACTTTCCTTAAACATGTATCCTGGGTGTGATGTTCCACCCCTAGCTACAGTGGGCCCGCTGATCGCTTTTAATATGTTTTGTTTCTGTTATTTTAAGATGGATTTACCCCATACAGTTCTTTCCTGTTGTGTAACACAAAGACTCACCCAGACATACTCATGCATCCCATTTAATTGAAAATCTCTGGGACATAACATGGCTGCTTAAGCGCAAACACTTGCATCCGTTAATGCTGCAAATCTATTAGCAAATTGATTTCAACGAGTATGTTGAGTGGAAAACGCAATGAGCTGTATTGCAACCAGACGTTTTAATTTGTAAAAATGTTCTGCAGTTGCAACGCAAACTGATGTTGGCATCTGTTGACCAGAGAGCATACAGTGTTCCTGTAGTTCAAATGATTGAAGCACGGTGCTAACAAGGCCATGGTCATTTTCATTTTTTTTACAATTTGTTTCCAAGAAACGCACGTCAGACTGATTAAAGAAAGTATTGCCTACCTTTAATAGGCTCTAAGTAGCTACTGTGTCGCTGGCTAGTGTTTAGGTCGCTAGTGGTGTGTATGAAGTCTAAACAGCATTGTTTCTTTACAATTAATATTATTATTAAAATATTCGGCTCAAGTGAGCTCTTCCATCTTCTCTCGCATTGGATGCCGTTCCCGAAAGTCGCTCTTCGTTTGCATAAAGTTAAACATTTCTTAACTTTGTTGCATCGCTTGACACGCCCACATCCGGTTGCCATCAATCGTGTTGCCGGAAGTAGCCAGCTCTCATTGAAAATGAACGAGATGAGGTTGTTTAGTCGCTGTGTGTCGCTGGCAGTGTGAACGCAGCTTAAAGGTGTTTATGTGCAACACGAAATCGGGGTAATGGACGAAAGTCTATGTGCTGATTTTTTTATTATTTTTTTTTTATTATTATTTTTATAGATTTATCCATTTATGACCTTACCCCAATAATGGTAAGTCGTTCACTGCATTGTTTATTAAACGTAATTGGTGTAAGATCATGCTCATTGATTCTTTAAATGAGGGGTTGAATTTTTGCCATTTATCTCGTTCATTGTCTGCGCATGTAATTTGAGAAGAGTTTGGACTTTGGATATTTCACAACATAGACAGAAAAACGTGAAAATTTCGTTAATGCTTTCAAATGATTGGTTGAATTCTTGCCTTTTACATTATTCACTGACCTTGCTCATGTACTATCCTGCCCAGAGTCTGCACTGCATCAGATACTTTTATCCTGTTGCCAGGGCCGGCTTGGTTTTCCAGTCATGAATATGACTACTTTAGCCAGCCTCTATCTTCTTTGCCTCATACCCTGCAGTTGCCATTAATAGAAGGCTCAGCTATGTCAGAGAGGGGTGGGGAGGAGTACATTGCGAAGCGTAGGTCAGCTTTGAGCTGACCGGGGCTTAGGTAAAGCCGAGGAGTCTGATTGGCTCCTGGAGGTGTTCCAGGAGCTGCGGACATCCAGGCTGACTGCTCACGCGTACAGTGTGCTATTGATGGCACTGAATCTGAGTCATTAATCACTGCAGTCAGTCTCTTCAGAGAGAGGCCTGCTCTCCGTTACTCACTCGCCAAATGAGGACTGTGGTTGTAACCTCTGACCCTGCTGAGGGTGCATACCACACTATAAAGGGAAGGGTACAGTTTAGGGATCCTGTTGAGCTATACTATGTCATTGAATGAATAGTTTGCTGTTTTGGCTGCACTTTTGGTATTTAAAGATATATTTTTTTATATTTTTTCAGTGAACTGTTGCCGAAAGTTTCTAATGCAATTTGGTATCTCTTTCTGTTTAATATTTTCATGAATACTTCTTCTCAAATCAGAAATGTATAGCTTCAATGAAAAGAACTTGAGTGGATCTGGTGCACACCTTCATTTCTTCTCAGTCCCTTGCTACGGTTTGTAAAACCATTTACGTTCGCCTTTTCCTTTGCATATACAAGACATATTAAACATTTCCTTCAGCGTTTGTGCTTGTTTAAAAAAAAAAAAAGTACCTTTGTTTAACTTTTAATAAAATTCTTCTTTGAGATCGCCTTGCCTGTGGTCATATTCTCAGTTCTCTGCTTGAAGCTTTTTAATTGTAGAAAGTCTCCTGAATTTTGTATTTTGCCAAGCTCTGCTGAGTTTCAGAGTGCTAAAAAATAAAACCGAAATCACCTTGCGTACATTAGGTTACTGGGATTTTTTTTAGTCAGTGATGTTTATTTATATCGCATTCTTCAGATCTCTGTTGCGGAGGGGAGTTGTTAGTACATTTATATTCGACTTGAGAGTCAGAGGAGTGAGGTTTGCGTATGGTAAGTGTTTTTTTTTATGGCATCGGCTGCGTTTCCTAGAGAATTTTGTTTTCGCTGCAGGGGAGCCCCTATATTTTGGTCCATTTAAGATATTTTACATTTACTTACACACATAACTTACCCCCTAATTCTCATCACTGCAGTTTGAAAAATATTACATTGGAAATGTTTTATATATCGTAGTGGGTACTCCCTTGGTACTGCCTTTCATTTAGTCAAAACCAGTTGGAACCTTTTTCTAGCGAGGCAACTTGGCTCATTTTTCAGAGATGAAGGCTGTGAGTAAACAATGGTGACTTACTCTGACTGGAATGCGTGACTTAGTGCCTTTTTATAATCCTGTCCAATAGTATGGGCCCCTGGAGGTTGATGGACAAGGGCTGTCACCATGGTACCAGGGCAAAGGGCACTCTCCCCCTCTGCCAACTCCTCTGTTCTCTGCAAACCTATTACTGCATGCCATCTTACCCAACCCACATACATCCCTGTCAAATCCTAATCTCCCAGAGAGTCCAGTGGACTGTTTCAGGGCTCATACACAATGGACCTCTGTAGTTGTGCTGGCTTAAAGGACCGGCCTTTGCTATATAATTTTTTTTTTTTTTTTTTCGCCATTTGAAATTATTTTTTGTTTGGTCTTTAGAGCTGCGAAATCAGAAAGGTAACAATTTAAAATACGTTTTAGGTCACGTTTGACTGCTGAAAGGTCCGAGTGTACCACCAGTGAGCTAGGCAGCAGGGTTCCTGAAACAAATAGAGGCTCCTGTACCCAGCTAATCAAGGGAGGAATGCTGTATTAGACCCCTTTTTTCACCTTTTTGTAAGTTGCCCGCCAATCCTGAGAGCAGAAAGGGTGACTTTATCTGTAAACTGAGATGAGGTTTAAGTTCTTTCATGTACCTGACAATTTCATCAAGCTCTTTGTGAACGCTCAACAGTGGGCCTGTAGTATAAAAGCATGGAACGCTGAAGAGGGTCATGCCACTGACTGTACTTCAAGCCATACCTGTCAACTTCAATGATGTGCGATAAGACTTCAAGCATTCTGCAGGCTTCCAGTCCAAGCCTTTAAAAACCTTGTCAAAAGGTGATTGGGGCTTGCTGCTGGAGGTTAAGATGTCAACTTTAGTAAACAGCTCGTGATAAATCAGATTGACTTAAGTTTAAAACAAGAAGGATTGGCAGTGTTTAGAGCACGTGTTTGGCAATATTATAAACCAATGCAATTATCTGTTGTCTGAGGTGTGGAATGTTTAAAGTTCAAATGTTTCTGTCATCAAGCCGCTCTGGAGGAAGTCGTGGGCACCGGTGTCTCAATGTGTAGGCTATAGTATATTCATAAGCAGTTCTTGAACATGAAATGCTGTTTGCGACACATTTTACTTTAACAAGACAAAATGCTGGGGGGTACTAGATTTTTATTTTTCATAATTGAATGGATTGTGTAAAATTGTTTCCATATGACAGGTAGATGGAGGGGAGGGGTTGAAAAATAGTAGGTATTGGGGATATGAAAAGAAACCTTTTTTTATGGGGTGGAGGAAGTTATTCTTTTGATGAAAAATTATGAAGACAAAGGATTTAGCAAGTAAATGGGGTAATTATTATTTTTATTTATCTTCACATTAGGCTTAATACATTGCTAAAATGCATATTTTTCTCCACCAGATCTGTTACAATTTACGGAAGATCGTACACTTTTAAACACTCATTGAATCCTTCCAATTGAATTCTTTGGCTCTAAACTTAAAAACATGAACCATTTGGAGTCAGTCTTAAAGATCTTGGTCTAGTGTCTTAAAATGTGCATTTTGTTGAACTGCATGTTTTGAATTTAGAATGGTTCTCATCTCAGTAGGGTCCGTAACCCACAAACACACCTTATGTTCTTTTTTAACCTCCCAATGTTATTGCTCCCTGTAGTAATCCTGTTTTTCCATCAACCACGTGTCTTTTATTTCCTTTTGGTGTCTTTCTTCAACAGTCAAAAACGGTGCATAACTGGTGTCCAGTTGAGAACAAAAAACAAACCTGACTTTGAAAACGAACATTTGATTATTTGGTTATCGTTATAGAAATGTTTTTCAAATGGAATGCAGAAGGAAGCTGAGCGAGTTGGTCCAACGGTGTTGTTGTTTCTGAGTCTTCTGAAGAAGCTCCTCTCAAACCCCCACCAGAGACAAAGAGCGTGAGAGACCGCTCATCTTTGACCCCACCCACTCTCGCATCCACTGCCCTCGTTCATAGGTTAGACACTACAGCTCAAGAGCTGTTCTCGGGGGAATTTGGCTGTGTTGTATGGAGCTGCTCCCTCTTCAAATGCATAAAACCTGCAGCCCACCCTGCACTAAACTCATCCCTCTTTTCACTGCAGACTTTTTCGTCTTCCTGGTCTTCCTCCCTGAATGAAAGACCTGCATGAATAACAAGCCCCTAGAGTGTACCCCAACCCCCCGCCCCCACATTGAGACAATTTAGATGGCATGCATTCCTCTGTAGTGTTTAAACCGGTCGGTCACTGTGGACTGACCCCCCGTCTCAGCCCATTTCTTTCAACATTCATGGAGCCAGTTAGTCTTCCAGTGCAGGGTGCTGTTTGGATGTGTTCGGTGACGAATGAGGCACTGACAAATGAAAGGCACAGTGTGAAGGCAGAAAAAAGAGTGAGAGAGCTGTGAATGGTAATCAGATTAGTCTTGATCCACCCGTATGTGTCTGTGTGTTTGTATGTGCGTGTGTATGCAAGCAATGCGAAACATTGATGCTAGCAGAGACCGAAGAATAAAACCGTTCCAAACCCATGTTACTTTCTTATTTCCTAGGAACACAAAAGGGGCAATGTGAAGTATGTCCTGGTCACTTTTCTTTCGTGCAGTTGAATTGAATTGGGACTGGACCATTGAAGCCTCCAAAAGAGATGCAAAAGCACCATAAAAGTGGTCCATGTGACTCATTTGCAATATTTTCAAATTTTGGAAGTCATGTAATAGCTTTTTTCATTCACATATTTTAAAAATCACTACGCCCTATGTCTCATGAACTCTAAAATTGTATGGACTTCTCTTTATGGTGCTTTGTTCCTAGTCTTCCTATTCTTTTTGGAGCTTGGCAGTCCCTGGTGACTGGTCATTTAATTAAAAAAAGAAGAAAAAAAAAAGTGTAAAAATTATTGAATTATCTGTTTGTGATCCTTGTAGAAAATGACAGAATACAGTGTTGTAAAACATGAAGGTGACCGATAACAGTATTCATTCCAGGGTGAACTATCCCTTTAACCTAAAGTGATTTACGGCAACATCACGATACGTCACTTTTTCGATGCCTCAGTCAGACATGTCAGTATCTCTTTGCTATTGAAATGCCTGCTAATGAATTCCTATTTCTCTTTTTTTCACCACAGGTTTTAGAGGCAGCCCCTTAACTATGGGATTTCAGATCTACTGAGGGCACTTTCACAAAAGGAGGGAAGAGGGGCCGGCATTACGAACAAAAGGAAAGGATTGAGCTTTTCAAAAGAGGATCAGTTCTTTCTGACTCGGCAGGGTGCATGCTGCCCCCTCAACTGGACATCCTCTTTTGTGTGAGTGAGAAAAATAAAAGCAGGCATGCGCAATAAACTAAGAGAGTTCCAGGATGTGGGACGCCCCATGCTGGGGCACAGGACTCTTGTGGTGCTGCTGGTAATGATGGGGCTGTTGGTACCAGAAATGCTGGCATCCTGGGACCAGAACCCCATAGAAGTTCTTGGAGAAGTACAGCAACTTGAGTCGTCTATGCAGTCGGCGGTGCTGTCAGATCTCCGTGAGGCAGAAGCAGCAGTTGTGGCCGTGTCGCAGCCCAGCGGCCTGCCGGACTCCTCGGCAGTGGTGGGCAGGGTGTTCCAAATGAGGTTGAATATCAAAGCCAAGGACTTCAAGAGCATAGTAAAGGTGAGAGGCTCTTCCTTCAAAGTGCTTGGCTTCCTCCCAAGGGGTCAAGGTTTGGCTGGTTAGTATGGCCCAGTTAGCTCCTGCTCATTGATAACTACACCTTCTGGCTACAAAAAGCATCTTTCTCCTCTGACAGCCATTCAAAACTTTACTTTGAGGGTCTCTTAACGGACAGCACATCTAAACGCCCATAAGTAAGATGGGGTATATCAGTTTGCGTATTTTCAGGTGGAACCTGTGCCAGGCAATCAGCTGCCTTTTGAAATGAATAGGAATTTTAACTGATCACTTTCTCCAGGTATTAAAGACATCCTTGCTACCTCCAAAATGTGTTGAAAATCTATTCAAACGAATTGTCCTTTGTTACTCAGCGGATTGTCCCTGCTGTATCAGATAGCATCACATCAACACTCCTCAGCCAGTTTACTCAGTCGGTGCAAGACGACGTGACTTTGCCCCAAGCACTGCTCAAATCTTATTCTACACTTTCCTTATGACTGATGGACCATAAAATATGGTAGTCCCTTTAATAACGCAATACCACTTGCAAACACGTGGTCTGCATGCATGATGGGACCTAGCTCTTAGAGAACTGCAAACGGATGTATGCAGAGAGCTTTACATTTAGATCAACTCTTATGCATGAACCTATGTGCATATTTTTGTTTGTTTATGAAAGGCCTGTCAGGACAAGATGTTATTTTTTGCATTTTACAAAAAGGGGCTTCTGGTAGCCCAACAAGTTTTATGCATGTACCTTCTACCCGGTTGCATTTCATGCTTTTTGAAAAGCAAGTAATGCACTGTTGGCCTCACGATGTGAGCCTGACCAGGCATCATTTGGTGACCACCTGGCAGTTGATGAGACTTTTTTTTTTTTTTTTTTTTTTTTTTTTTTTTTACCAACCAGTCCATGTCAACTGTTGTTAAAAGCGTGACCTCTTCCCCTATCTGTTCATTGTGTTATTCTGTCCCGTCTGAATGTTGGGCGGGTCTCCTAGGCCTTCTGTGTAATCCCACATTTACTGGATCATTTCTGCCCTGTCAAGCGCATTTTTAAGTTGAAACCGCAAGCCCCTTTGTGCACTTTCGTAAAATCTGTCTTGACAGCTGTGCCAGAGAATCTAACACCCAGCAGTTAAAGCTAGCTTCAGCTGTTCCCTTCCATAACCATTCAGACCTGTCCAGACCAATAGCCCACAATGAATTTCCCCTCTAATGCCTTAACTGCTTTTAGACGCCACTTTACAACTATAAATTATTTTGTACCCACTGGAACTCAAAGTAGAGAGCCAGACAGAGCACAAGCTTGAATTAAAAATGCAACTGCAGCTTTATGTCAAGACAAACTAGACTTTTACTAGTTTTCTGAAGAAAATTTGAGTGGTGCTTGCCCACGAAAGACTCGGCAACATGATGCTAGGGTGTTGTATATGGTTGGAAAGACTTTGCCATGAGGTTGCAGTTCCCCCAGTATAATTTTTTCTGCAGCGGTGCTGCTGTGCGCACGTCCACGATCCTGCAAGGCAGGACCCTCATTTATGCACGCCGGTGGAGAAATAGCTTTATTACAGATGGGTTATTCATGTTCACCTTGTGATGTGTGTTTTTATTCATTACTGGGTGTTTTTGGCACTTGAAGTGCTCAGAAAATCAATGTCACTACTTTTTATTAAACATAAACACCAAGATATAGGCCTACCTAATTTATATAAGGCAAAATTGTAATATTCTGCGTTCGATACTGCTGATTAATTGCAGTTTTGGTTTCGCTTCTCGTGCCGTGTTTCTTACAGCGCTGTTTATATTGATTTGCGCTGCGTGGATGAGACCGTTCTGCACTGTTTTGTTCACTGAGCTGGCTGATAATTGATCCAGAAATTGACTAATGCTGTTACGTTACGTTTTTCTCATACGAAACAGAAAACCGATACCTCGCACATAATCGGCGAGAGTTTAGTGTCCTCTAAAAGTCTTAATCTCACCTGTGGGGAAAAATTATTTCCAGATGCGCCCATTTAGTCAGTCTGGAGCCCTATATTTCTACTACCTTTGCCAAAAAAGTTATCAGACTAGTAGACTTTCCACTAGAAGAGCTATCATGCCGGGTCTCGTGCTTCTCTGTGTATGTGTAAGCACTCGCAAACAGTCTTCGATGGGCTGCTAAATAATTACGTCACTGTGAATGCGTGGGGTCACTTTTCGCTTCATACAGGTGTCCCATTTAACTGGGTTTGCAACTGATTGGTGCTGGCAAGTGTTACGTTGTGGATAATAGTGGTGCTCTTAATTCATTAGTGGTGCGGTGCCGCTCCTTATAAAATATATCTCTTATATTTGTATAAAGTATGAAAGGGGTGTGAACATTGAGACAAGGGAAATGCAAACTTGCGTATCTTCACAACTAGATATACGGTTTATTAAACCTCCCAATTAATGTTAGCAGCTTTATTCATTTTCTTCTGCTTTCTATCTTGTTTCTGAACAAAAGTCTACTACTAAAGTGACTTACAAAATGAGGAAACATACTCCGCAGCCTGCAGAGCGCTTCTTTTGGCTTTCATTATATACTTCTGTGTGCTTCATTTGAAGAGGTAAAACAAACTGTTTTTGTCATGAGTGATTATCGTCATGCGACAGTTTGTAGATGACATTTTTCTGCTCTGTGTTGCTTTTGTGATCCTACACCACAGATGTCGCACCTGTTTTAACAAGTTCCTCTTCATTTTCTTGGCTTGACTGGGAGTCGCCCCGTTCTGTGGAGATATTTTTTCATCCCAAATGATCGAGT
Source organism: Moxostoma hubbsi (assembly GCA_032164185.1). NCBI lineage: Eukaryota > Metazoa > Chordata > Actinopteri > Cypriniformes > Catostomidae > Moxostoma > Moxostoma hubbsi. Next base: position 6,858,530 of record JAVLUX010000052.1, on the reverse strand, counting down.
GGAGCGTGTGATCCCACTCTGCGCTCTCCTGTAATAATCTTGAAGCCTGCTGGACTCGTGCGTACTTGCATGCTCCAGAGATGGCGTGCGCGGCACATGCGTGAATCACAGATGTGCGTGTCAGGTGAGAAGCATATTAAGCTCTTATAAAGAGACAAAATAAGATGAGTTTCATTGAATTTGCTTTGGCAGCCACCTATTTTTATTTGTATTAAATTATTATTATTTTTTTTATTTTTTTATGCCATAAAAACTACCTAACCACCAATCTAAATCTGACTATTTTATTCTTTAATCTGTGATCAGCGATCGGCCGATCGTGCCTAGATTCAGAGATCTAACCCCTATGGGAGAGGACAACACTTGGTTAACTAAAAACATGTTAATGTGAATAAAATATATACTATTCAAATAGAATTAGTACTAAAATAAACTAGAATAAAATTATTAGATGAATGATTACAAATGGTAAAGTTGTTTCTTTGCAATATGAATAGCAGGCCCATCATTACTTTGGACATTGTTAAATAAAAAAGGTACTTGAGTTGTTTGTTCAGTGGTTTTTAAATCACTTTCTATAAAACATTATTATATCATTATATATTGTCATCGACCAAAAAATATATATTTTTTTTGCTTCTATCGGCCACGCCTCCTCTCTATACTCTGTCAGGTTTTTTCCCTGCGTAGAGAATTATTAGGCGGCCACCTCCGTCAAATTTTGTGCTGCCTCCGGCTGTCTACAAAACTGGTGGGTGTCTTCATGGAAAACACTAACAAACGTTGCACTCAGTGGATTGTCATTTGTAACTACAAATCTCGGCAATAATAATAAAATAATTCCGTTGTCGAATAGTCGCTTGATGTCATTTAACATAACTTGAGATCATATAAAACTATAATGATGACACGCAAGATGAGAGGAGCGCTGCAGCTCGAGAGTCCGACAGATCACAGCTTGGCGATATATCTTTATTTCATCCTTAAAGTTCAAATAATACGGTAGGGTGACATAAATAAACACAAACTAGTCAACTAATACTTGACAAAAAAATAGGATAAGGTTGACTAAATATGATAAAACTAAAAAGGACATTTGACACAGGATTGAGACTAGATTAAAAAACATCTGACAAAATTAACACTGGTATTCATTTGCCAGGTCATTAGTAGTGTATTAACACAAAGCCAACGTTTATGTGTTTTAACGTCACTTTTTTGATCAGTGTGGTAACACCTCCGCTTCATTTTGAGCCAGGAAAACCCTGTCTGTGATGGGATGTGCTTGGATGTCTTGAGTCCCTTCTATGGGATTTTTTTCACCTATTTTATTAAGCCATATCATTTGAGGTATTTTTAATGCCCGTTGCACAATTAATATTTGTGGTTAGGAGTTTGTTCAGATCTCTAACCCCAAGTTTGAGGAATTGTACTATTATCAAACACATTTTCCAGGTTTTAGCTGAAAAGCCCTATTTTTAATAACCTTACATTGTAGTCTGTTTTTGGGGTTGTTTCGATACTACAGCCTGTTTTTCTTTTACCACAGTAATTCTGTAGTATCTTGTTGAGTCAGCTAAGTCCTCAGGCACCTGTTCACACCAAAAACCATCACCATAATTTCCATGAAAACATTCGGACTCTCAGATATTCATAAATAACCTACTGTGCAAAAGACCCTTTGAAGTCACTGACCTACTTCATGCTTTTAGGTTTCTTGCCTCATTTTTATCAAAAAGGAACTGAGGGGATAAGCTTGAAAGAGAGAAAATCGAAGCTTAAAAACATCCCCTTGTCCTGTTTTGAACGTAAATAAAAAAAGCACTATGCTCTAGTCTTAAACATCAAAGGCAACTGACGATTGCTCAAACATCTCTCGAATTTTAATAAAAAGTGGCAGATGTTTCAGATGCTGTTAATGCCGTTTCTGTTTGAACGAGAGAATCTGCTTTCCTCTCTCTCCATCTCCCTTGTCCTTTCATTTCTCTGAATTCCTCTCCTCCTCGTCTGTGACGGCAGAAATCTTCGTCTTCTCCCCAGCCCCTCCCTTTTTCAGCACAAAGACTGGCACTGAAACCTAATTAGCCTCAGCAGCGAGGCAATGGAAAAGTTGTATTCCTGCAGACGATAATAAAATGGCTTTGGAAATTTGGAGTCACTTATGTTGATGCGCAGATGTAACTCAAGATAGCTCCATATTCGCCTTTTGTTATGATATTGTCTGCTTAGCAACCAGCTTTTACTGTGCTAGTGTCATGGCAGGCTAGAATTACTCTACCGCACCATTGCCCTTTTGCCTTTATGCAGTCTCAACAGGATTGTCAATTTTAGAAACAAGACCTGCTTGTACATATTTTTAGGCAAGTTTTGAAACAAATGGAATGAAACATCCCAGCTTGAGTGAATGAATCAACGGGAACCTTCCCTGCAGTTTGTTTTATGTCCACTAGAGGGCAGTTAGTGCTTGACTGGTTAAATGTCCTTGACTGTTCTCCTTGTGATTGTTTCAGGAAATGGACCTCTGAGGATTTGCACCATAAAGGAACTCCTCTTTTACTCTTTATCCCTATGTCTCCTCACTCTTTGGTGCACTGTGCTGAAGTCACTGGGTCCTATTAAACAGAGTGGAATATTTTCAATTCAGATTGCGGGGGGGGGGTGACATCACAATTTCACTAGCTGCAATTTTTGCTCTCACAATGTGCCTGTGTTCCAATAACAATCCACGAAAAGAACATTCTCGAATTTTGTGTACACTGGCGAAATATCTTTTCGTTTTCTTGCACATTCACAGAGTTTTCCTTTGTTCATGCTTGTTCCACAACATGGATCAAAGGCTGACATTCCCTCCTCACCAAATAGCAATTTAAAGTTTTATTATAAACAAACAGCAGCTCTCCCGGTGAGCCTTTATTCTATTTTTCTTTTCTTTCCTCTTCTGAAAAATGTCAGCACACAGAATTGGTATTCATTTGATAGCTTTCATTTATCTGGATAAGGTAGTGGAAATGGGCCACCAATGGTCACTTGAAATCTGTTTTGATTTCTGTGACACAGGCCGCTCCGTCTTGCAAAACCCTCTCTTGAGTGACCTGAACACACCCCACATTTCATTTGTAATTTTCGACAAAAAAAGGGGTCATGTTCCACAGCACTCTGCAAAAAGACCTGCCGTTATCCCTAGGTAAGAAGAGCGGGCTATTTTCAAAGATCGTTCTTTATCGTCATTCTGTCTCAAAATTAGAAGTCACTTCTCAAAATGTGACGGCCCTTTTATTTAAAATAAGCATGTACTAATGAATTTGGAGACCAATGTGAGTGGAATAGCATTCATTTTTAACCAAAGAAAGTGGGTTGTAAATATTTGCTTGGCCAAACTGAAGGGCGCTCCCTCTTCGAATTTTCCGTGCCAGTTCCCCCACCACCCCTATTGTTTCCATTGCTCTCTCTAATATCACAAAGACATGCCTGAACCTACTCCTTCAAGAACTATGAATGTTATCTTTGCAGCTGTCTTCATATCCCAACAATGGAATCTTTTCTTCCAGCAGACTCCCCCGCAAGTGTGCTCGAACAATGGGCGGCTTTATTCAGCCCACAGCGAAGTGAGTTTCGATTTATCCATGTAATTCCTTCATTTCAGAGGTGTAAAGTTTATTCTTATTAGACCTTTTTAGATTGTGCCACTAAAAGCCTATTACGGAGATGAGAGGTCCTAAGGTTTGTAAAAACCTTGTCCTTTTGTTTTTGTGGCTCTGGGACATGGAGAAGGAATCACTGATGGGGAAAAACAAAGCAAAAAACTTTGTAAACCAGCCTAGAATCAGACTGGTCTGTTTGCTGGTTTGAACAGAGACCAGCTTGACCATATGAAGACCAGCTTGTCCAGAGTAGGGGAGACGAGGTAGACCAGTTTTATGGAAATCAAGTCTTTACATGTGTCATTCAAACCATCATGACGCAACTGAAATATGAAACAAAACTTCCAAAAAATTCTTGTTGAACATCCTTAATCCAATCTTTCCAGCCTTTTCTTGTTTTCTTCACTTGAGTCAATAGAAACATGCTTTTGGCAGAAGTTATACTGTCTTTAGTGTGGGTTGCATGAATCATCACTATGGAAACTGTGGTTTCCTAAATGTCAGTGTGTGTGTGTGGCAGCATGTGTTTTTTTTTTTTTTTTTGCTGGTGACGGTCCTGCTCTAGTTTCAGAGAGTGGCGTTGAAGACCTGCTTCAGTCAGCACTGCACTAGCTAGCGGCACCCTCTAGCTGCTGTGTTCAAAATGCACCGAGCAGTGTAGCAATATTAGATGATCCACATTTATCAGATCACAAAGTTCTGCACTCTGTTTGGTGGTTTTGTGCTGATTAGCAATAGCTATTTGTTTGTCAAGGATTACGTAATATTAACACTTTATAATGAAGTTATATTTAACATTTAATGAATGTGTTTGGCTCGGTCCTGCTTTTTTGTCCTTTTTGTTGATCACGTGCCTGCTAAGTCCACTGAAAGTAGATACATGCCATCTGGGCCATATGACTTGTTTTATTGCAGGAATGGTATCAATTTGACTGCAAAGAGAACAATATGGTAGTATGCACCAGTGTATTAGATCTGTTAGACCAATCTCACTGTGTCATTTACAGACAGCGATGCAAAACATAAGTATAGATTCGGTGGAGTGCCAAATCAATTGTCTAATTGAAGGATAATTCTAGGATTGATAGTAGTTTGACATGTATAATTGATGGCTATGCTTTACTCTATTTTAAAAAAAATAGCCCACCCCCATGTTGTTCCAAACCTTTTTGAGTAATGTTAGAATAATCTGGCTGATCTGTTCTATTCAATGAATGTGAATGGGGACGGATGCTGTCAAGTTCCAAAAATGTAGTTTGACAACTTAAGTTTCGGTCCGTTCCTGTCGGATGGTTAGAGAAAACATATGGGGTACATTTGTGGTGCTTTTTGTCAATATTGGTGTCCATCATCATTCATTGAATGCAAAAGAGCAGTGTTAATATCTAACAACAGATCTAAAATCCCCTTTATGAATGTTTCTTTGCTGCACCACTAAAGGTTTGGAACAACAACGCATGATGATTAAATGATGGAGAGTATTTTCATTTCTTGAGTGAACTAACCCTTTAAGCCTACATAGTACCACTTTCCATTTTGAGGAACTAACCATTTGAAGTCCAGCAATGTTGGTGTTTTAAGCACACTATTAATCAACAAGACAATAGATCAGCCTATAATTAGACTCCCATCTGAATTATTAACGTCTCTTTAAAGGAGACCTATTATGCCCATTTTTACAAGATGTAATATAAGTCTCCGGTGTCCCCAGAATGTGTCTGTGAAGTTTCAGCTTTATGAAGGTGTGTGTGTGTGTGTGTGTGTATATATATATATATATATATATATATATTAGTATGCATGTATGTGTACATGTAGTCTCACGTCTTTCCGATTCCGAGCCGGTCTGTTTTGTTGCCAGCAGCGCAGGCAATAACGTCACAGCCGCATGGAAACATGACATTGGTGTGGAAGATCTTCACTGTGAGTGAAAAATACATAAAGTTCGCAATTTGTAATACTTGTAAGGCTAAAGTAAACCGTGGGATGGCAGAGGCAGGCTAAATACATATAAATTGTGCCGTTGTGATTTAATGTGCTGAGTAACGTAATTTTTCCCACCGTGCCGATATTAAAATCAGTGCGACACACTTTGCAAAAGGCGTGGGTATTGTTGATATGGCTTCGGGATATGAAATTAAATACTTTCGTCCAGCTGTTGTTAAATTTACATTATCCATCCATCCATCCATCCATCGTCAACCGCTTATCCTGTACAGGGTCGCGGGGGGCTGGAGCCTATCCCAGCTAACTTTGGGCGAAAGGCGGGGGACACCCTGGACAGGTCGCCAGTCCATCGCAGAAATTTACATTATATTTATTTATTTATTTATTTATTTATTTATTTTATTTTATTTTTTCCCGGAGCACCATCTGAGTCTCCTCCCATCTACCACTGTTGCTTGATTCAACTTCCCGCGTCTACTGCCTGCACAGATTTCAACAGCGCAAATGGGTTTTGGTTCCCAATTATTGAGGTCAGAAATTATTAGAAATGTGTATGGTGCGTCGATTGTGTGAGTAGGATGCGTTTCATACAATATCTGGCAACTGGACAACCTTGGAATAATATATTGATGTGATTATTCATATAACGTTGTTTGGGCCATACAAATTACGGGAGTTTCCCGGGAGAAATAACAAAACGGGAGGGGGGTGGGAGATGGGTGTGAAATACGGGGGTGAGTGACGACAGGTGCGGTTACAAGCCGATCCCGAAGCAGCAATCAGATTTACCTCTGATATTTGGTATCTAACGTAAGCTTAATGTCAATGTTGAGCGTATTGGACACTTCAGTTTTGTTCATAGGCTTGTAATATTTGGAATTGTTTTGTTAGACGAGTAAAAAATAGAAAAAGGTCCATTAATAAAAATAGTGGAAAATGTCTGTTTTGTTACATAAAGCAACTCATTTGCAGTTAATTGTTATTTCTACCTCTTTCCAGTCACAGAGCACTTTATATATCAGAAGTCGGAGAAGATCCTGTAACTTTGTTTTGGGGAAATTGTAATGTTTAAGAATTAATTTTATTATGAAAATGAAATTTAGCATTGAAGAAAGGTAGATTTTGTTTGTATATGTGGTCAGTAGTACTTACAAAGGGAATCGGTATCGGCAGGTCACACTTGGAAAAAAAATCGGAATCAGACAAGAAAATTGCAATCTGTGCGTGTGTGTGTGTGTGTGTGTGTGTGTTTGTGTGTATATCTGATCTCCGTGAATACATTCAGAGTCAATGGTAACTTAAGATGCATTAGCAGTGGAATCCGCTAACAAGCACATTCGGAAAGGCGATTTGCAAACATTCACAAAATATAAAGTGCGATACATCGTCAGGATATAAAGCTGGAACACGAACAGTTGGCACTGAGTTTTTTTTTTTTAAATCCTGCTTTATATTGACACTCATTCACAAAGCAATACGTTGTAAAATTATTTGCACAAACATACAAAAAAAACGTGTATGTTTTGGGGCACATTTCCTTCAAAAACAAAATTGCCCACTGCGTCTTCTGTGGCTCTGATGCCTGATGTTCACTTTTACAGCCAACAACAGAACATTTATGACATTCACAAAGCTGAGACATTATTCTTCTCACTGTATCTGCTCCAGTGCGGACAAAAATGGCGGACTGTGTGTAGATCACTCAGGGGAGGAGGGTGGAGTCCGTCACCAGTCGTGGGTGAGGCTTGCTCCTAAAGTGACATCAATTTAGAGCAGAAACTAAAACCGTTCATTTTGACACACTGTTTTTGATTAATAGAAATATAAGAAAGAGGAGTGGGTGGACTTTTAACATTGTAAGGTGGTTGTGTACACACTGCTGACTCACATTTATGTACAAACACCATGTAAAAGTGAATTTTGCATAATAGGTCCACTTTAAGCTATCAAATAGTTTCACGACCAGATTTGTACACATGCTCTAACTGGTTGATAAGAACCTTCAAAAGCAACACTAAATGGCAAATAAGAGTTATGGGGCTGGAGGATTTTTTTCTAAAAAATTGAAGCCTGTCAATTGAAAATAGCCCAGATGCTGATGCTCTCATTCCCCTGTGGACTGATGTGTACTGGTTAGAGTTTTAATGACCCCAACCCATAAGCACTGGCTCTGCATAATGTATGAACCATGTTTGTATTAACAATCAAACTAAGCAGCTAAAAGCAAAGGATGAATTTTTTTATTTGTGAAGAGACTTGTTTGTTAATGGATAATCTCAGAGCTATTGATTCATTATTGGTTATTTTTGACTGCGTGCTTATTGAACAGCTCACCAGCTGGTGGAGTATCGAAACGCGGGGAGTTCTTTGCCACCTTGAGAGCTTTCATTCATTCATTATATTATTCACCCCTTCTGTCTTAAATTTGTGCTTGCAACCAGAAAATATTGAATAGAAAATCTATAAATGATATATCATTTGAGAAAAACGACTTTGATTCATGCAAATGGATGTTAGTCATGTTATGAAGTTGGATTTACTTTCAGATTCAAAGTATTTCGGCTTTGCAGTGCATAACTGGCATCGCTGTAATATTATTTGTTATGCTATAGTTGAAACATGAGTCATTTGGTTGCAGTTATCATTATTTCTCTTCCTGTTTTACAGATCACAGAAGCAAGCAAGGATGCGCTCCCAGCATGGTTGCATTGGGATGCAGAGAGCGGCACACTTCAAGGCCTTCCTCTAGAGACAGATAAGGGTGTTCACTACATATCTGTTTCTGTTTCCAATGAGAGTCAAGTCTCCCAAAGCTCAGATGTGTTCTCCATTGAGGTGCACCCAGAGGAGCATGCTGATACGGACCCTTTTCAGCTTGCAATCCAATCAACCAGCAATGATGTCCAACCTTTTATTTGTGGCAATGAGGAGCCTGTAACAGTACTCACTGTTATTCTGGATGCTGACCTCACAAAGATGAGTTCCAAGCAGAGGGTAGAGCTACTTGCTAACATGAAAAAGTTCTCTGGAATGGGGCTTCAGCACATGAAAATTTTGCCTGTGGTAAACAACCGTTTGTTCGACATGTCCGCTTTCATGGCCGGCCCAGGAAATGCCAAAAAGGTGGTTGAAAATGGTGCACTTTTGTCATGGAAACTTGGCTGCAGTCTGGATCAAAGCAGCATTCCTGATATCAGTAGTGTTCAAGTTCCAGCAAAAGAGGGGACCATGTCCGAACAGTTAGGATATCCAGTGGTTGGATGGCATATCGCTAACAAGAAGCCTCATGTGCCCAAAAGGGTGCGAAGGCAGCTGAACAACACCCCCACCCCAATACCATCATTACTCCCCCCAACAACTTACCCTGAGCCCCCCATCCGTATTGTTCCCACACCAACCTCACCTTCTATAGCTCCTACCTCAGATAGTTCTGCCCCACCTGTTCGTGGTCCTGTGCCACTGCCTGTGAAACCCACCATTCGAACCCAAAATCCAATTGCCTACACTCCAACCTTAGGCCCACCTCAGCCTACAAGAATAATGGACACCACCAGCACTATTGCCATCCAGCCCACCGTTACCAGGCCCATTTATGTTGGGCCCTCTGTGACCCCTGCAACACCAACCACCAGGAAACCAACAACGAGACCTAGAAAAAAACAAAAGACAACCCCTATACCAAGAGAACCTAAGACCACTACAACAACAAGACGCACCACTCCCTCAGTTGATGGCAATATTAAACCCCAGTTGCGTAACCCAATTGATCAGGTGAATGCCTATGTTGGCACATACTTTGAGGTAAAGGTTCCATCAGACACGTTTTTCGACAAAGAGGATGGAACTACAGATAAGTTGAGGCTAACTTTGCGCAAGGGCAATGATGTGGTTGGTGATGACTCTTGGATACAGTTCAATAGTACAAGCCAGTTACTCTATGGATTACCAGACCAGGAACATGAAGGAAAACACGAATATTTCATGCAGGCAACTGACAAAGGAGGTCTCTATGCAATTGATGCCTTCGAGGTCCATGTCAATCGTTGGGGAAACAACGTAAAGCCACCAGTGTTGTTTACAGCAGTATTTGACGGGGATGCACATACAGTGACCAATGACATTCAGAAGAAGATCCTTCTTGTTAAGAAATTGGCCCAATCATTCGGTGATCGTAACAGCAGCACTGTTACAATTAAGAACATCATCAAGGGCTCCATCATAGTGGAATGGACTAACAACAGTCTTCAGCACAGCCCCTGTCCGAAAGAACAAATACAGCATTTGAGCAGAAGGATCTCGGATCATGAGGGTAGACCCTCTTCACAGTTCAGATATGTCATGGAACCAGACTTCAAGCCCTTAAATATCACCGTCAAAGGCATAGGAACATGCCGTAACTACATGTTTGTCCCGGCAGGTGAGATTCCAGATCCAACCCCTTCTTCTGTTACTCCTGCCATAGGGGCTGGAAGACAGAGCACGGATGACGTGTACCTTCACACAGTCATACCTGCTGTGGTGGTGGCAGCTATTTTGCTGATAGCAGGAATCATTGCCATGATCTGCTATCGTAAGAAACGCAAGGGAAAGCTGACTATCGAAGACCAGGCAACTTTCATTAAGAAAGGAGTGCCCATCATTTTTGCGGATGAGCTTGATGACTCCAAGCCACCCCCTTCTTCCAGCATGCCCCTTATCCTTCAGGAGGAAAAACCTCCTCTTCCACCTCCAGAGTATCCCAACATGGCTAGTCCAGAGACCACACCTCTCAACCAGGACCTTTTGGGAGAGTATACACCTCTACATGATGAGGATCCTAACGCCCCTCCTTACCAGCCTCCACCACCCTTCTCGGTCCCAATGGAGGGTAAAGGATCTCGCCCCAAGAACATGACCCCCTACAGATCCCCACCCCCTTACGTGCCACCCTAATGTTTGCAGAACCCTCCGGAGCAGGAGGATGGGGAACTTTGTAGTTCTGCACCAATGTTGTCTCTTTGCATTACAGGATTTTTAAAGGGGATGCTGCAAATAAGGGTTTGGGTTTGAATGTGTTTTTGTTAAACAGGACACTTAAAGGAGTGGTGGGAGGTTGCAGGGGGGTGGGGGTTTGGAAATGGATGGCCTGCAAAGGACAGTATGAACAACCTCAGCCTCTGACTACTCTGGTTAATGCTAAATGTTGGGGATGTACTCTCCAGTCCTGGCGCTTTTGTGTCTAGATGGGCTTTTTGACTATTTTATTTTATTTTATTTTTTTCCCCTTTTTTTTTTTTTTGACTCCGAATCAAACTCCTTGCCTAACAGCACTCTTTCTACCTTCTGAATTCATTAATCTTGAATAATATAAGCAGACAATAAAACTGACTGCAAGTGCAAAAGTTTTCATAGAGAAATTCAATAACAGAGGGCGAATAAAAGAATGGCCTTGAGGGACTTGGACAGCAATGCAGACAGTTTTGTGGGATGTCGATTCATTATGGTTTTGCCTTTTAACACAAAATTAAACCGTTTTTTTATTGTTTTTCACATGTCTAGTTAAAATCAGTACAAGAAGAGGTAGCCAAAATGAGAGATTTGTTTAATTCACTGTATATTTGAAATTGTTATGCTAGATCATCTTCATTTAATTTTTATTATAAAAATATATTTTTTACTTTTTTTGAAGTATTACACTGAAATGAACTATTTCCCACCCTTCAATCATGAAAACACAAAAATTAACTCACCACAAACATATCACAGTGTGTTCTGACTTGAGATATATTTATAAACTGACTTGAGTGATATTCTGTATACTGTAGCCTCTCGCAAGCCACGTGAAACTTTCGTCGGAGGAGGTAGTCCCACGAGTGTCGTCTATGCAGATTCTGCCTTTGACCTGACAGACTAGACCCTGAAATTGATCAAACTTAATTGTATTTCCCATAGGCTATTAAGAAATCTTGCAATTTAAATTGGATGTACAAGTTCATGGGGTCATTGAATCCTTAAGTCCTCAAGTCAGAACCACCTATATACTGTTTCACCAGTTAAACTCAAGCTACTGATAGTCACTGAGAAGAATTGCTAAATTTCAAAGACTCCGTTTAAGCAGCTCAAGCTTGACTTTCAGACGTTTTGTAGTACATTTTTTGTTTTCTTTTATTATTATTATATTTTTTTTTAAATATATATGTCAGTGATGATTATGGAGTATATGCCTTGGATCCACTCAAAATAATTCAAAATAAAGACTGAAGATTTTGAATAAGTCGACCCATTCTCTACACAATGGCATCGTTTATTTAATGTCATGTCATAAATATATATTTGCAGTTGAATGCCATATTTTGCCTTGGTGGTATCGCAGCAAGTGTCTTCTGTACTTATTATTCTGCCTGTGGGTATATCTGTATTTATATTACAAAAGTGTGTAAATCAGATATGATACAAAAAAAAAAGAAAATGGAGGAAAAAACTAATATTTCTGTATGTTTTAGATGGGGGGGTGAATATTTTTTTTATATAGTTATGGTTATAAAAAAAAAACAAAAAAAAAAAAAACGTTTGAGTAAGAATCTGCAGGAAAAGGAGGGTACAAATGAAGAACTGGACAAAATCTAGAAAAGAACCTTAAATTGAATTTTTTACTAAGTTTTTGATACAGCCTCAAATTGTTTATGAAGAACAGGAAGTATATAGTGTACAACAATTTGTAAAACCATAGTCTTGGTAATCAATTCATTATATAGCTTTTCCTCATGGGTCTTTCATGGATGTTATTTTTTTCTTCTTTTTTTTTTATTAACAAAGGCGGAGAGTGCTGCTTGTAATAGGCTATTTTTTTCTGATTTGTTTTATGCTCATTTGTTCTGAGTTTTGAGTTTTAAATTCAGAAGTGACAATTGCAATAATAAAGGTGTGACGTAGTCATGGCTGGTCAGTATGAAAATATGGTAGTGTGCAAGATCTGTGTGATACCACCTCAAGTCTGAGAACCCCTTGAATCAGATGTTTTGCTTCAGAGGAGGTTTTGTCTGGATGTATTTTCTGGTTGTAGTCGTAATTAATGTTTTAATGCTTCCATTTACCCTATATAAATGTATCAGACCTAAATCAACTTGGGTTGGGTTTGATATGTTTCTTTGGTACGTACCAACAGATCAAAATGTCTTGCTAAAATCAGTAGGATTGAGGTATAAAGTCTTTTATCATGCGCCATAGCATTGAAAATGCTGTTGTTATTTACTCTTATCAAAACCTGTATTACTTTTTTTTCTTTTTCTTCCATGGAACACAACAGGTAAACTTATAAAGAATATTTTTGTCAGACTTTTCTGTATATTGAATGTGAATGAGGACTGGATTTGACAAGATCCAAACGAAGAAGCACCATGAAAGTATCATAAAAGCGGTCCATATGACGGTGGTGTGTGTGTGTGTGTGTGTGTGTGTGTGTGTATGTGTGTATATATATATATATATATATATATATATATATATATATATATATATATATATATATATATATTACACACAATGGTATAAGGTGTGCGGTATATTATTAGCCATAAAATAGCTTCGTGTTGGGAACAGACTCCTTGGCGTGTTCATGAGGGCAGCAGCATTTCTGTTTGATACACGAATCAGATGAGTTGGATCTTTTCAATGAACCAATTGATCCAGTTCACAAAACCATTCTGAATGATTTGTTCACAAATGTAACTCTTCTGGCCCTTGGGTTCAATTCACTGACTCTTACAGTTCAGAGGATGATTATAAGTGACTAATGACTTAAATTTCAGTCTGGTCCTCGCACAAAGCTTTCATTTGACTTGGAATATAGCAGAGGGACCAGTTATATATTACTGTGCTTTGGTGAACTTTTTGAAGCTTGAAAGCCTCAGTGCCTGTTTGTTGAAATTGAATGGCAAAGAGCTATTACAAATGTTCAGAATGTCTTCTTTTTCATTCCATGGAAGATGGTCTTTGTTTGGCAAGACATGGGGGTGAGTAAATAATAGAATTTTCCTTTTTGGGTGAATTGTCCCTTCAAAGACTTTCTTTAAGGGTGCTGGTTGCATTTTATCATCATCTCAAACATTCACTTCATCTTGAAACAGCATTTACAATCTACCCGGAGAACGCAAACCAAAAGAAGAAATAATTGCTTAACATAGTTCTTTTCCGTGGCTTTTTTTTAATGGTTTGTTTTTAAACTACATTATTTATACATCATCAATGTAGTACCGAGTCTGTTGCAGTACATTAACACAATTCTGAATAAATGTTTTGGGTGAAAAAACCAAAGATCCTGATTACAAAATGGCTGTCATTACATTGACTCTGCTGCTTTACAAAGTTCACATATGTATTTTCATTCTTCACTTACCATGTCTAATAAAATAAATGACCGATATCAAATGAAACTATAGATATCCCTCTAACCTGTTCAAGAATGTTTCATGTAGACCACAAGCTCGGTGTTGTCAAAGTTACAGAGCATATCATTACATCTGTCTATTCTGTATGGCTATTTTAAACCATCCCTAAAATGAGAATTTGTTTAATCCAACCTGATCAGAATGTTGTCGAATCAAATCGGCCTTCATTTATGTACAGCATTCCAGTCGGTTCCTTTTAAACTGGAATATCAAACTTTTATATTTGATTTTGATGACACAGTACCTATAGAAGAGGGTGGTAAAGTAGGGGAAACTGGTCAATATATTTTTATTTTGTATCCGAGTTATGTAATTGAGCAAGACTGAATCATTTCTATAACGTTTTATGCTCGTTTTTCATTTGTAACATTTTGTCCAAGTTTTAACCATGTTACAAGGTCTGCAAGCTGTATTGCAAAGAAAAGTCAAACTGACAAAATATTGAATTTGAACTGTTAAGCAATGAATTTATAAAGGTGCTGACATTGACCTTGGGGCCAGGTGTGAAAGTGATACAGAAAATGAGACATTTTTATGCTATCCGAGGTCTGACAAATTGAGCGGGTACTGTGAGAACATGCAGGCTAGTACAGAATACTACACAAACGTAATGACAGAAAATGCTTCAGTCATTCTCTTTCATGTTAAACAGCGTTGGTTAATTTATGCCACCAGACACTGTATGTTCGAATCTTGAATTAAAAACTGTTCTCCCCAGGAGTGTGTGTGGGTTCTTTGATAATACAGTATATGGTGGTTTAAGAGTTTTACATTTTGAAATATACAGTGATGTGATTACAGAGTATGTTGCCAGATCATTCATAATCTGAAAGGGTAGGATTAAAGGGATGCTGCTGGTTCAACGCAAGATGAGCTGTACTGACAGCTTCAGGCCATGTCCAAACTATTGCGTTGTCGTTTGAAAACGCATCTTTTGCTCTACGAGTTGGCCTTCTGTCCACAATGAGAAAGCATTTTTGACAGGGAAAACTGAGCTTTTTGAAAACGCTCTTCCAAGTGGATAAATCTGAAAATGGTGTCCGCATTGTAGTGTGGACAGGGAAAATGGAGACATCTGAAAACGAATATGTATTTGTTGTCATTTGACGCAGTCATGCGATACGTTCATCCCCTAACAAGATGGCGGCCCATGTTGTAGCAGTGTTGATTTGTCTGCTATTCACTTTGATAGCATTGTTAAAGGTAAATGTTACTTTGTACAACCTTCACATTGCATGCCGTCAAAGGCAATGGGAAGTTTACTCAGTATTGTTGTCCAGCAACAAAAATGCTTTAAAACGGCAGTGTGGACCTAGCGTTTCGAAATTGAAAATGCCATTTTCAAATGTATGTGAATTTATGTGGATGTAGCCTCAGTTAAATGCTGTCAGTTAATACAGGTCATATCTTAGACTCGTCCTTCAGTTTGTAAAAACAAAAGATTGTGTTTACAGTAATGCGTTTTACAATAGACGTCTAAGATTAGTGAACTTCTTGGTTATGCATAATCGGACATAATCAGAATTTATCGACAGTAGGTTGAACGTTTTGCAGCTGAAATGGTTTTGTATTACGAAAATTTGAATCGCTTCATTAGCTGAAGCTTTAAGTGTTGTTGAACATATGGGCACGTGTGAGCTCCAGTTTCAGGGTGATATAGCCACAGAGTAGTGCCAACAGCCAGTTGTATTTTTGTTGTAATGCATTACCATTGGCAGTTGAGTAAAAATGACATTTTTTAGAGAAAAAGCAACCTCCAAATCATTGTTTATTTTAACACGATTACTTCTTGGTTTCTATGGGATCAGAACCCATGTCTCAGAGGTTGCATGCTTTTTTCCGTGTGCCATTACGTTTCACGCGGTTAAGCACTCTAGTCTTTCGACCTTGAGCCAACCTTGACACATTTAGCACACTACTACAATTGTTTTCTGATACACTTTCAGTAAAGATCACAAAGACACCAACTGTCTGTGTTTCTAGAAATACTAGGCTTCATGCATTCAGTCCATGCTGATGACAAACATTTTTATTACGTGTACTATGCTCAACGCAAGATGTAGCACCTTGCGGAAAAACTAAGGATACTTTGGTCTTTGGACGTCCATTGTAGTTTCAAACCATGGAACGATTGCCTATTAATTTACCACTCATCTGTCAAAAACAAGATTCATCTGTTCTCTTGAGATAAATAGTTCACGCCATATCTGATCTGTTGCTTTTCCTTTGTCTTAATTTAGAAGAAGGAACAAAACAGACAGGGTGTCTCTTTTATTCTGACAAATTGAGAGGGCACAGATGAAAGACTTGCAAGGACTAGGCTTGATGAATTTTTTTTTTTTTTTTTTTAGCTAGTTTCTCTTTTTCAAAAGAAAGTTCACCAAATACTGGATATCCTATGCAAGTTTCAGGTAGTTTCAAGATCGCTAACATTTGCACACCAACGCCATTTAATTGACAAGCTTTCCTACAGATTTTCTAAAGCACAAAGACATTTGTAACCCTCACCATTTTTAAAAACATGAATCTGCTGAAATAGTCGCATTTTATTTTTCCTTAATGTTTGAGAGAATGAAAGTATCCAGTCATGCTGTAAATAGAATAATTATGTGCCTTCAACTATTTTAATAACATTTCCTCCTTTCTTCAAACTGTACAGACCTCCCGAATGACAAGATTTTCTCATCTCCACAAGGAATACAACACTAAGCCCTTAAAGATTCTAATGCAAGGCAATGTAACAGTTTACAAGTTGTAGTTTTAGTACAGGGTACATATGAAGATTAAAGGCATGTTGCCTCAAAGGACGCCTCTTGTTGAAGCGTACAGATGGTTTTGTCTCCATACTGTGGTGTTTACTTAACCATGGGCATTAGGATGGATGAGCCACTTATTGTCCCCAGATACAGCGATGATGTGCCTACAAAACACAAACAGAATATGGGAAAGACTTGTTTGGAATACTTTTCTGGAGTTCTTTTCTACTTGTTGAAAAGTTATTGGTGTGTTTTTGGTTTGACCTATTGAATTTTAAAAATGGACATGTATAAACTTACCATACTTGGGAAGTTTCACAATATATTGACTGTATTACTAGCTCATAACTCAAGTAGGCACTATGAAAACACCATAGTAGTGCCATCCAATAACTACCATTGAACCGCCACTTATGGAACGGGATCAGTGAATTTAGGAGTGTATTTTAATAGAATGATTGTGTTTGTTGTTGCGGTACCACTAAACAGCTGGCATTGACTGGTCTTGGATGATGTATTATGTAAAATAAAGAGTAGAAATTTGTCATTAGGTAAAAGAAAAATCCATTATTGTATACTTAAGTGAGACTGTTCGCATTTTAAATCAGAACTTGAATGTAGAACACAGACACAAATACATAAACAATGTTTGTTTTGTACCCCTATTGTTCTAGCTGTTTCTTTCTAGAATATTCAGATGCCACACAGCAGACAGTGGCAGTTCATCATCTCATATGCCTTTGATGCAGCACTGCAAAGCATGCGGTTGCGAACATCAAGCTGAACATCTAGGACTCCATGTGGCGACACAGGCAGGATTCATTCCCAAGATCTGCTCACAACATGCTGGAAATCTGGATTGGTATTCTGTTGGGTATCAGTATGGGATCTGTATTGAACACATCTGCAATTTTATATATATATATATATATATATATATATATATATATATATATATATATATATATATAATGTAGGAGTGGAAAAATTTTCTTTAATATGGTAAGTCATGTTGTCTGCAGCCTCTGAGAGTTATTATCCTGGATGGGCTTGTCAACATACTAGATGTGTAAGCATTTTGTTTTGAAGGAAATGGTTCACAAATTTTTGCACATTACAACAAACCACCATGATATCATGTAAATGTCATTGTATATAAATATGCTAATTATTCAATACCATATCAGAATAGCAATATCATAGTATTACCATGTTTTTTGACAGTACGATAGTATTACAATGTTGTATTACTGTACCATGGTAATGTCATTGTATTCTTGGAAATACATTATAGAATAATTTGGTGCCATGAAAGAAAGTATATCAAATGACATGGTATTAACCTCTTATTTTAATTTTATTTATTACGTGTACCATGTCAATTCCATGGCATATCTAAATATGGTTATAATTTAGTACCATACAAAATACCATGGTTTCACCATGTCTGTGGACATGTACCATACTAATACTATGGTATTCTTGGAAGTACCTCTGATAATTACTCAGGACCATTAGGATATAAATAAATCAAAGTACCATGGTATCACCATGTTTTTGGTAGTACCATAGTATTAACATGTTGTATAACTGTACTATGGTAATGTCCTGATATTCTTGAAAGTACCTTGTAGAATCATTTGGTACCATGATATATATCAAAGTACTTTACGTAATATTACAGCAGTGCAATGCAGAAAATCAGGCAGATACGGGTCAGGAGCTTCAGTTAATGTTCACATCAACCATCAGAATGGGGAAAAATGTGATCTCAGTGATTTGTACTGTGGCATGATTGTTGGTCTGATGGGCTGGTTTAAGTATTTCTCAATTAGCATGGTATGTATCAAAATATCATGGTATTATCATCAGATACCATTATTATACAATGGGATCACCACAGTATTTTTGTGTCCATTTAGTCGATACGTAATAAAATATGTAAAACTGACTTAAGGTAGAGCTGAAATATGTACTTCCTGTCATTTGCTGATGCTGCTCATAAATGCAGATTTGCATTTATTGCCTGATCCATTTCCCAGATTCACTGGTAAATTGTTAGAATTTTTAGACCAAAAGGGACAAATCATTATTAGCTGAACATATTTATGTACAAGTAAATTTATTCACATTTCTAAAGGAGAGCTTATATCAAGAACCACGTAGACAAAAATTGACCCAAGTGTGTTGTGAATTTAAAGTAGAAGTGCGAATTAAACCCATATGCGTTGCCTTAAGTCGAGGCTGTTTGGTTTCGGATCACGGCCTCTGTTTGGGCCCTCACCGTATGAGTCGAAAATGCCAGTTGTACATGAAAAACAGAATTAACAGGTTTAGAGTGATATTCTTTCTAGTTCATTCCTTTGATATTTGAATTTCAAAAGACGACTGTCTTCTTTAATCACAGGGATTTGCTTTTAACTTTCCTCTTCAACTGTTGCTGCCCTGGCTTAAGGGTTTTTCTACTGAAAATGAAAAACGAAAAGCAATTTCTCAGCATCAGAGGAGCTACGTACCTCCATTTATAACATCTCTTCGATTACAAGCCCCAAACGACAACCTTTACAAGGTCTTCATTTGAGACTATTTGTTCCCTAGAAGAACTTTTTAAAGAACAAGTTTACCCAAATATGAAAGTTCCAGCAAAGTATCATGACAACTCGTAATGATTCAAACGAGATGGTCAAAATCGAACGATAACTTACGAATTGGCTTGTACAAAAAGTACATTTATTCTCATAGAGACCAACCAATAAATAAACATAATTTAAAATCAAGTCAATACAGGGATCAAATTTAAGTTAGCCTCCCATCCCATCCAATCCCATCTTTTATTTTTAAGAAAGGGAGCGTCTGTGAACAAACAGAGTTATATATTAAATTAAAATGACTGATCTGGTTACCAGTCACCAGTTACCATACACTTTCCTCATCTCGGTCCATACCCCAATGTTTTATTTCTTCCATGGTACACTACAGTTATTTTCCTATTCAATTATAATATGTATAATGACTTAAAGGTGCACTCAATATATTTTTTCCTTATTAAAAAAAGTTGAACTCCTTCAGAAATGAATTGTAATTTCGAAACACATGTATAAAGTCATAAGCACTCACTTGAGATGAAGACTCCATTCATATCAGGAACTATATAAAAGCTGTTTTACTCTACATGGAGATGGTCCCCTCATGGGGGCTGCCATGTTAGGATCACATGACCAGCCGAATGGTACTTGCTAAATCTCGGTAACAGCCCTACTATTGGACACTTTACTCGTAGATTAAATTAATCCTGACTGAATAGTTGATTTCTACAATGTCATCGGTAACTAAAAACTATTGCGTTTGAATGATGCTGCATCCACACCACTTGGTGTCAGTGTAAGTACAAGAAAAAAATGTATGAGTGCACCTTTAAAAACACTATTAGATGATGCCAAAAAGATATCAGATGTTGTAATTATACCGCTGCAAAAAGGGTCCGCATAGATAGACTTGAAGATAAAAGACCGGATAACATCAGATGTGAATGTTCCTCCGTGCTCCCACTCTCTCGGATACATCACAAACTCATTCAGATTCATCCTCGGTAACCCAGGTGTCTCCTTTCGTTGTCGTTCCAGGCATGATGAAGCACTGGCCCTCAAGAGCTCCATGCAGGCTGTTGGCACAATCTATTATGCATGATGAGATCTGGCCTCTCTCAAACTCCCCCCTCCCTTTCTCTCTTGTTGGCTAGCTAGCTAGAACTCATTACTTTGTACTTGTTGAGTGGAAGCTGTTATTTCAGGCCCATTAGTTAGCCATAAGGGACTGTTATGTGACCGCAGATGTGCATTTTGTACATGCTAGCATGGAATCATTTTTTTTATCTTCAGAAGCAAATGGAAATTTGTGGGAAAGCACCCTGTACTTCTGTGTGCTTCCATGTCTGTACTGCGAGTGATTGAAATCTCCGTATCCAAGTCGCTCAATGGGGTATGAGTACAGAAATGCCCAAATTAAAACTGTAAAGGTTTTGCTTATAATCGCTCAAGCGAACACTTCGCTCAAGTACCACTCACCGGTAAAAAAAGTTAGTTCAAATCCCGCTCTGACATCAAATGTCTCTGTAGTATACAGTACTTGTTTCCGGGCACGTACATGGACATGGCTACACTGGCCGAGCAACTGCTCCTTTGCCCAAATGGGCTGAGATGCCCCTCTGGTTGAAATATAGGCTATAGACCGACATTTATTACATATTAAAATGCTTAGTAACGTCAACATCTGAAATAATGTGATTGTATTGTTGTGTTTTAGTATATTATATCTCGCCATACATTTTGAACTGGTTTACAACAGCTGTTAGATAATCGGGTCTACCAGACCTCCGTTATCATTTGTAATCAGTCAAATATTTCTCTGTTAGCACACATGCCATTGAACATCTTCAAATATTGCCTTAACATTTTTTCAGTTCTAAATGACCTTTATTTACTTTAAACATGTCATCAAAATTGCCTCTACAATTGATAAAACATCTGTGAGTTGGCACGGAAACTTGCATATGTGACAATAAGCGCTTTTCAGCTTAAGCTGGATCTGATTGACAACCGACCCAGAAAAGCACAATCTTGTCAACTTTAAAAGTTTGTTCGAGTCGTTTATGGCAGTAATGAAAACATGGACTGGTACCAGGAAATACAGGTCTGTACTTTGGGTCTGTAAATTAAAATGAGCAATTAACGCGTTCCGCGTTATATCGGACATGGTTTCCATGGCATTTTATCATCTAACACCCAAAGAAATTAGAGAGTGGGCGGTGAGATGAAACATTGGCTGTTGCATCATTACACGGATGTATGGATTGACAGCAAAGGAAGGATCACAGTCGAACCAGCGAGAACAGAAACTATTAGCTGATGAATGTGCTTCATGTAGCAGATGACCACAAGTTCAATAATGACTGCAGTCTCGCAGTTTCAGTCAGTTAATCTCTGAAATCCTCATTCCTTGCCATGCAAATTTATATTAACATTATTCTTTATTGTCACGAAATAAAAGAATACATAAAGGTGAAGTGTGTAATGTATGCACTACTAGTGGCACCAAATGGAATCACCAAAATAAAGTATATTTTCAAACAACCTTTGCCAGTGTTGGCAGTGTGAAGGGGGATCCAGCACATGACGTAGGATGGTTCTTCTGGTTACTAGTAAGGATAATGAAAATGCCATTTCTGACCATTTTTGCGCCCTAGGCGAGATCTCTGTTGTTGACGGGGGAGGCTGCAGTGTATTAGTGACTTGTGCAGCAATCTTGATATTGGTGCTCCCATTTGCCAGAGCGATCTCATCACTGGTGGTGTTGTGTGTGTGTGTCCTCCACCTTGAAAATGCGACACCTATGTTTACTCTGTTCTCTCTCATAGCATCTTTAGATGATGCTAAAGTTATTTTACTCTGTACACGTCTGCCATGATTAATCATGTTCCCCCTACTGAACAAGTAGCCACAACCCAACGACTATTAAAAAGAACACAACCGCTCTTAAAAGATTAAACTTTATGAAACAAACTGCAAAGAGTGTCTTCAATTTTGTATTATGTGCTCAAGATGGATCTTCTTAAAGAAACAGTAACCATATTGCTGGTTTTCATAACATTTACATTCCAAGTAACGGTACATATTTGTAACTTTTAGTAATTTTTCACTTTTTTTAATGGCATGTAAAAATGTAAAGACAATCACTTAACCTTCAGTAACTTTCTGAACATTTTACTACTGCACATATTTTCAATGGATCAGTTGCTATGTTAATTAAAATTTCTAAAATACAAATCTCTGAACATTTACATTTTGAATCTTTACATCTTGAAATATTTATGTGCAGTTACAGTTCTAAATTAGTTATTATTTGCCTAGGTAGGCTTTAAAATACACAACATTAAAATTCAATTATTTAATTTTTTTCAACAGATGCAATGCAGTATAATGTTAGAAAGTTTAATTTGTGATTTAAACTTACATTTTAAATGCCACAAGTGGTATAAAGACATGGAGAGCTTATCATTTTCTTGTAATTGCATAAAGTATATTGAATATTTTTGCCATGTTCTCGTTTTATCGTTATCATGTTCACCCCAGGGTGGTTGACTTGGACGTGAAATTCCCGAGCTCAATATGAATCCCACACCAGCACTGGCTGTGTGTGTGTGTGTATGCAGGTGCATGTGTGTGTGTGTATATATATATATATATAAGCTATATATATTTAAGAGTGCAATATGGCCCTACATCAGCACTGCTGTGATTCGGGCCACTGGTGGAGTGCTGTAGGTAATCACAGCAGTGCTGATTTAGGGCCATATAGCATGATTGCGAGTGTGATATTGCTTATATACAACAGTTCAATGAACACGTGCATTTTTTTAAAATGAGGAAAAACTGAGAATGGTCATAAAAACGTATTTGTGCATGGAAGTACTTTCTTACACAACCAATCAGAATCTGCCATTGCTGGTTCAAACCAAATGATGCATTGAAGCTTTCGTTAGTAATTCAAAAATGTCACTTCAGAAATAGTATCATGGCATGTGCTGTTTCGAACAAGTTATTGGATAATCAAGGATGTGTGTGTGTATGTGTGTGTGAGTGAGAGAGAGAGAGAGAGAGAGAGAGAGAGAGAGATAGATGGAGCTTGTGTGATCACCTGTTGCCACACCCAAGCAGACATGCTGTCAGCTTTCTGAAGATCAGCTTTCTCAGTGGAAAAATAGCGTCCAAGCGGGGGTATTTGTCCCTATTTCGCGGTAGCCAGTGCGCAAGAGTCGATCACTATAGAAACCGCAACGTCCTCCGCCATTTTAAACAGCACCCATTGTAAAATAAATCAGTCTGTTGTCTCTCAACAGTGATGAGCCTTAATGCTGAAGTTAGTTTAAAGCCGCTTAAAGCTATTTCCTAGCTATAGCTGTAGAAATATAAAGGTTCTGGAAGGGCTGTTTTATGTTTTGTGTGTGTGTGTGTGTGTGTGTGTGTGTGTGTGTGTGTCAGATTTGTATGCACATATATGTGCACTGAACATGCAAGAGTAGCATTATATCTTTTACTTAAACTGTTATATATGTCTTTATAATTTAATGTATGCTTGAATACATCTTCCAATTCAGTCTGATAATTGTTTGGAATCTTTTAAGGCCATTTTCTCAAAAACAAGGTTGTATGTAATATTTGAAATGGGCATATCTTTGCAATGGTTTGGGATACAAACATTACAGTTATACCATTAGAAAGCTGCAAAAATTTGCAAAAATACCAAAATGTGATTGTGGCACGGAGGAGGGCGGGACCGGCGCGTGATTATGCACGCCCGGTCCCATATTAGGCTAATTAAGCCGTCAAGAGGGATAAAGGCCACTCGCAGACGGCGATCGAGAGAGAGAGCTCAATTACGGACACGTCTGTCCTCTTATGTGTTTGTCTTTTGAGTTCTTCATTAAACCTTGAGTTTATATGTTAAGCCGGTTTCTCGCCTCTTCCTTGCCCATGAATTTGATCTGTTTTACAGTGATTCTGAGTTAAAGTGACTCAAAATTATAGACTAGATCATATATATTGACTTTTAAAACCACTCGTTGTGTTGTCTAATCAATGCATTACTCGTCTGCCACAAAAATGCTATATTTTTCAATCTGAATATAATTTGAATTATTATGTATTTCGTATATTGAATTATCTTTACTTGGGGGGCCTTTCTCAACTAATATTGATACATGGCATTAATTATATAATCAATCGGCATGCCATATAATTACTTAAAAATGTATTGTATTAATATAATAATAATTGTTTAACAACCCTATTATAACTTTATCATTCCAAAAATCTTTCACACAAAAGGAGAATTTTTTGAAGAACCTTCACACAGATATTTGCCATAAAATGACAGTTCATATATATGGGTTTGAAACAATATGACAGAATAATGACAGAATTTTGTTTATTTGTGGTTGAATTGTTCGTTTTAAAAAGTCCAGTGTTATTATCAAGATCAGAAACTAAAATGAAGCCAATTAATACATCGTAAAAATGGTTCCCTTCCAATGTGCCACATATCAAAAAAGGCCAACTAATCCAGCTATCATCATAATGCGTTTATGCACAAATCGGCTACAGCCTCTGTTGTGGGTTTAATAAAGACCTCGCTCACTGGTTGGAATGGAACAGTAAATCTTGTCAGCGATGCAGAGAATTAATGCAGGGCTGATAACTCCATAATGGCCCTTCAGCATGATCATTGCTAATAACGACAGCTTTTGCAGAGGGGCCGCTTGACGCATATTGTTGGATCATTGCAGTGGCGGGATGGATGACACATTAGCAATCTTTTTCATTACCGGGTCACATAAACCCTTATGTCCTCTTGTCACTCTCTCATAAAGCTCTCTAAATGTTATTTCCACACTAATGAGCTATTTAGTAAAAATACTGACTTTTGGGGATTTTAGCGTAGTGGTGATTTAGCAAGAAATTACCATAAATAGGAGCCGAGAAAATGGGAGGAAAGTGACATGGAAATAATGGTAACAATCAACATGGTAAATTTAGTTTATTTTTAGATCTGATGTTCTTGATTGTCCCAAAGAAGAAAAAAAAACTACAAAATTTGTGCTGAAGTCAAAATGACAGTACTAAGCAAATGATTCATGGGACTGTAGTTCATGCCCTCATGAAAGATGGTATGTATACAGTTTTGTACCTTTGTCTTTTTGTCAGATTTTTAATTACGTTTTTGCTTCAAATCAAAGTATGTAATGGTGTGATTCACCTCGGAGCTGATTGGTTTGGCTCATGGATTATAACTTTATGAATTCCCTATGGGAGAAATGAATGGGGAAAATACTTAAGGAACCAAGACAGCTAAAAAAGTGTCACTTTTGCACTCTATTGATGGAAGTGTTTAACATTCATGAAATTGTCATGTGAAAAGGCTTCATTTTAAAGGCTTTATGCCTTTATTGGGGGGGTTGGGGGGGCATTTCTTGACAGTTTTTATGAGATTATCCAAGCGTGTCTGTTTGTACATGATCAATTACATGATGATTACATTGATTTGGTTAAAATGTGTCACACTTTGAATGAAAACGGTTCAACAATAATTATACTTTCTATATGCTAACTCTAGAAAAGTGTCATGTAGCAAATAAACAGTTCTGAAATGCTCAGCATACTTAGAAATGCACTAGACATCTGCTAGTTGTTTGCATTGCTATGTATGAATAAATGTCTAATTGTCTATGTTGATGATATATTGTTTCCTCTCGCTCTAGACACTAGACATAAAAGAATGAGCAAATCCTACTTCCTCTTCACAAGTGCTATAAAAGAAAAGTAATTCCATGTCATCTTTCATGACTTTATTATCTGTGTTATTGATTCACTTCATGTGAAATGGAGTGCCGATTGAAGTCATACGTTTTCACCATATGCACATGGTAAGTCTTCTGAAAGATCCATTCTCAAAATTACGACTGATAATGGATGGCTTGACATTTTGTTTTTCTAATGAAATCCTCCAAGACCAATTTTGTCGTTTCGCTGATGAAACCATAAGCCATTATGGGGTGATTTGCAGTAGAATCATTTGGGAGCTATTTCTGAAATGTTTTTCCAGGTAAGGCATAATGGGATGTTTGTTTGTCAGTGATCGATGCACGTGCATTCATTTTGGGGTATATTGTGGGATGGGCTGCTAGATGGATTGTGGGATTATGAAATCGCAAGTGGTTTTGATATCATACAAACACGTAATTAGACACATGAGCACAACAAAAGTGTTCAGCTGCATATTGCCGCCTTCAAGTCCTCCTGGGAAGTTTTTACTTATGAGTTCGGAAATCATAATTACGACTTTATGTGCGTTCATTTCGGTAGGAATTAAATGGTCACACTGGGCAGTGTCATATATCTTTTTCTCATTTCCCCTTCCTGACAAAGACAGTATGTTTTCTTTAGTACAAAATGAATGTGTAAAAGATGCACCATGTCCTTAGATATGCCTAACCAGACTTTGTCTTAACCAGCCACAACTGCATCAAGCAGCAACCGGCAGGACATTTTGTCAATGCTTGGGTGCACTTTATAGCTCAAACCACATACAAATTTCATTGGTCCAAAATCTTGCTCCCATAACTAAATATTATACATCATGCATGTTCTGATTTGCTTTACAATAAGGTTCCATTTATTTACATTAGTTAATTAATGCATTACGTATCATTAACTAACAATTAAAAATCTGTTTTTTATTTTTTTTACAGAATTGATTAATCTTCATTGCATCAATAGTGCATCGACTAATGTTAACATATATGACATTTGATTTTTTTGTTTTATATATAAAGTTTAAGCTAGTTTGATTGTTATACAGATGTTACAGTAAAACAAACAGCTAGGTAGCTAGTCAGACAGTCACATAGATTGTCAGATGCTGGTTTGGTATATGTAGCTTGAAAGATGTAGGTAGGTGTTGCAGTTGATTATTTTGGACTTGGTTTAGGGTTTTTCTGAAATACATTTTTCATTATTTCTTTTTTTTTTTTTTTTGTGGAATGTCAACCCAACATCCATCCATCCATCCATCCATCCATCGTCAACCGCTTATCCTGCATACAGGGTCGCGGGGGGCTGGAGCCTATCCCAGCTAACATTGGGCGAAAGGCAGGGTACACCCTGGACAGGTCGCCAGTCCATCGCAGGGCCTCAACCCAACATAATAAAGTTTATTTTTCTTTCAACATAGGCAAATTGTTATTGTTATTATGAATTATTATATGTATCATTATTTGATATTTTTTAAAGCGCTCATGAAATCAAAATTAGTTCTGAGTCTAGTTTGAGCCCTTCGATATATCCCATCAACAGGAAAAACTCAAATGAATATTCCGGGTTCACTACAAGATCATTTGAATATAAATAAGTTAATTGATTAATAAAAAATTACCCTCCTTTTCTTTAAATAAATAAAAAATATGTTTTACAGTAACTACAATGGATGTCAATGGGGAAATTTTTGAAGGGCTATAGTTGCTGTAAGCGATTTTTGCCGTTCTTGAATTTCCACAAGCTGAGCCGTTGGATTAGCCATACCCCCTCTTTCCAAAACCCATTCTCTAAAGATAACAAATTAGCTTTATTGAAACCGACACCAAGCAGAAACAGTTGTTAAAAACAATTGCAGCAAAATAGTGCCCTCAATTGACAAGAACAATTAACAAAATTGCATAAAAATGTCATTACGCCTCAATAATTAGCTGAAAATTCAATACTATGAGAATACGCAAAATGATTGACAGGCAGTAACCATCAATGACCGCCTCCCAAACAGACACATTTTTCTTTGCTGTTTACAGAGTCTAGAGCTGTCACAGAGACTTGTGAGATATCTCACAACACATATTGCAATTAATATCTTTCAAGGAGTATGAACAGTTTTTGCATACCCTTACATGAAAATAAATCAATTACAGCACCTTTAATAAAAAGCACATTAATTCCTCTGTTAAAAGTCATGTATTTTTTTGAGCTGTTAAATTGTTAAAGGTGTTTTTTTTTATGGTTGTTTGGGGTTTACAGCATTCCATGGTCATGCAATGAAGTTGTAAAATTGGATATAACTTTACACAAAAGAGGTTAGTGAGCAATTTTATCACACTAAAATCACATAAACACGCATATTGTTTACATCTCGTGGTTACACTTTTGTATTTTCAAGTTTACTGATTAATTCCATTCACTTCCTTTGTAAGTGGCTCACTGTAATCCAGATTTTTGCTTTTTTTTAAAGAAAAGGAGGGACAAAATACATTTTTGGTAATCAAAATTATGCCTCTAAAGCTGTCGATTGATCTTAACTTGTATTATCCCATCCACACTTCCTATTTCACTCTCATTGGTAGTCACTCCAGAATGACACTCAGTATTTGCATATGTGTTGCCAGAAGTCACTCTGCTCTCTTTGACAATGAATGAGATCAGTCCTCTTTGCCGTTGTTTGTCGTTGGCGGTGTGAACAGGGTTTACGTATTCAACTTTGTCTTACATATTTTATGAAAATGAATGTTTCCTCAAATCGTGCAGGTTGGCGAGGGGAGGTGAGGCATTACTTTATTAAGCAATCCGACTAGCAATTTTCACCTTAGAGTAGGTTTTCCAACTTTTGTCATGTGAATGCAGGACACCTGAAAATTTTAAACACTTAAATTTGGGACGTTACACTGTAAAGGTGTGGGGATAGGGGGTTCCCCATCGAGAGTTTTGTTGCGTGAATATGTGAACAATAGGTGTCCCGTCGTCTTCATTTTGGCCACAATACTGGACGTCCCTACTAATACGGGACAGTTGGCAACCCTACCTTACAAAAAGGAATGACAATCAAAATAAATATATGTTGTAATCAATATTATTCCTCAAATGCTGTCTATTGAGCTTAACCTGTATTAACCCACTCATACGTCCTATTTTAAGGGAAAATATTTCAATGCGTCTATCAAGTCATTACATGGGGTCTTTTAATATAAAGCTCAATAAATTTGGTTAGAGTCATGCATAAAACAAGAAAAAAAAAATGCCAATTGGGTATGAAAATTCAAAAAAAGATATATTCTAAGAAAACTTGTCTTATTATCGTACACAAATTTGATTTCCAATAAAAGGATGTTTCGATATTTTACTGGAAAGCAAGACAAAAATTACTTTTTGCAGTGTGCATCTTTCTTACAGGAGGTTTGCAGAAATTGCTAGGTGAAAAAGCCATACGAATGCTGACAGTGTCTTCAACTCTGACAGAGTCACAACTCTCAATGCTGAAGCCATTGTCATCTCTCTCATTTTTTCCCCCCACAGTCTCATATTTTCTCATTCTCTCACTCACACATCTTTTCTCTCGCACCTATTTGGTGTCTCTCACACTTACTCCTTCGGTATCTTTCGCATTCACACATTCCTTTTCATGTTCTGTCTCTCTGGAAAACTCAAAGTCATTACATCTCCTCGGCCTGTGTGAAGGGCAAGCTGTCACATGACTCGTCATCAGTCACTCCTCATTCACTCGCCCGGCCAGGTAATTTGGAGGGAATGTTTTTCCGACAGGACTAGCCATGCATGGAAAGGTACATTTATCTCTCCTTTCCTTTGCATTGCAGTATCTGGCATGGGAGGAACTGTCTGAGGAGAGTGTGATTGTCTATAGTGGTGGGCATGAGGGAGCTGCCAGTCGTTCTGGCATTTTGACAGACAGAGTTTTTGTGTCCTGACATCTGACGGCTATTTCCTCAACCAACTTTGTCAGTTCTACAGTACATTAGGGCTATAACTCGAAATAAACACATACACAACATTTATATTGCTTCAAAATTAAATTGTCTTTGAATTGTTTGTAGTCTAATGTTTCCATTAAATTTAATTAGTGGTGTTTCCTAAGGCAAGCATCACTATTAATATTGCTTATAGGTTTAAGGATTTAATCAAACCTACCACTGACCCTCAAATAGACATCTGGGTGATGTTTGTGTGCTATCAAGGATGAGATGTACTGCAGTTAAAACTAAGATATCATTATAATTTGATAAGGATTTAGTTTTCATGCTGCTTTAAATCAACATTCCACAGGGTAGAGTGTTTTATATAAACTGCAGCAGTGATAATTACTTCATATAATTAACAAGACAAACGAGCTATCAATACATGAATCAAACTCGCACAGAATGCAGACTATTTCTTACACACATCTTTTTTTATTACAAACATTGGTATTCGTTCTCAAATGTTGCTCATTATTTGCATAAAGTTAAACTATTCTTAACTTTGTTGTGTCGCTAGCACGCCCAGATTGTGCCTCTTTGCTGTTGAGTATTGTTGGCACTGTGAACAGAGCTTAAGAATTCAAATTTGTCCTACGTCATTTATGGAAATGAATGATACCTCAAATCATGCTGGTTGTTGAGGAGAGTTGAGGCAATAATTTACTTAGCAATCCGACTAGCTATTTTCGCCATAGAGTATGGTTTCCAACTTTTCGCCATGCCAAACACTTGAGCATTTTGAGCGCTTCAATTCGGGACGTTACACTTTAAAGGTGTAGGAATAGGGGCTTCCCCCTCAAGAGATTCATTGCATAAATACAAGAACAATAGTCAACTCATCATCACTTTGGCCAAAATAGTGGATGTCCTCATTAATACGGGACAGTCGCCAATCCTACCATAGAGCCATATCAAAGGACCAGAATATCCAAGACTTTAAGCAACTACCTACAAAACACAAGAAAACACCCAGAACACCTTAACAACCATCTATTCTATCTATTTATCCAAACCTTCCACCCACACACCATTATCCCATCCATCCAAACCACACACCCACCCATCCAAACCAACCAACCAACCAACCAACCACCGGTTCATCCATCCATCCATCCATCCATACAAACCAACAAATCAACCAACCACCGATTCATCCATCCATCCATCCATCCTCTCAACCATGCAAACCAGCCAACCAACCATCCAAACAAACCACCCATCCATCCATCCATCCATCATCCATCTAAACAAACAACCTCCCGTCTATACATTAACCCTTTATAGGGCACTCATTGAAATACTTGGAAATTCTAAATTTCAACGATAGAGTGTTATTGGAGGATATTATAAGACTTCTAAACATTTGTGAGTTTTTTAAAAAATATATTTTTTAAGGTTGGAAATTAAGGGCAATGAAGTTACCATATATGGTTCCTCGCCAGTCTAGGGTAATTTTTTTCCCTAAAAAGTGTATATATAAAAATATAATAAAAACACATAAACTTGTTACAAACATAAAAATATTTATTTAGGAACATTTTAAATTATTATTAAGAACATTTTAAATTATTATTAAGAACATTTTAAATTATTATTAGAACATTTTTTTTCAAGTCCAGCAAATTAGGCCACTGCTTCGTGGTACTTAATGAAGCAGTTGCGGCCAGCATTGAGGCACAGATGGACCTTGCATACCCTGCAGACCACGTTTGACCTCATGATATTCCCCTTCCTGCTGCAGTACTTGCAGGTCTGGCGGTTAGTGTAGACAGGGGCGTGGAACAGGGACATGTCAAACCGCACATAACTATCCGGATTTATGCTGCGGTGTCCCCGGACAGGTGTGGGGGATGTCATCAGAAGTGCTGAGGCTGCCTGGAGATGCTGAGCTCCTTCGGGGATGAGATGTGACTGACCTGTGGCTGCTAGCTTCCCTGAACACCTGGATTCTACATTTTTTTAAAGACAGGCCATCATCATCATCATCTTCAAGTACCTCAACTGCAGGCTGCACACACTTCCTCTTGGCAGAGGGGCCTATATCACTCTGGCCTGGAGTGTCTAGGTTGTGGGTGGGTGGGAGGAAGTCAGGGTCTGCCACATCATCATCTTCCTCCTCAGAGCCCTCATCATCAATGATGCTAGGGTGGGCTGGCACAACAGTCTCCCTCTTGCCATAAAAGATTTGCGTAGATATCTGCAAAGAACAGAGAGTACATTTTTGAGTCAATATCAAGCCCAGTTTGAGTTATTTGTTAAGTAACATTGAAATGCAGATCTACTGAAATATAAATAAAAAGAAAAATAAGTGAGTAACATTGGACTGGTCTGCCATAACACTAAGTGCTAAACATATAAATCCTTTGAAATATTACTCAAATTATTAAAAATTTTTATTTTAATACATTAACATAATCTGAAACCAAATTAATGAAATAGCAGATCTTGTACACCGTGCAATATACAGTAAGGTATTAATTTATGGTTTGTGCTCCTAAGAACATCTAATATGATTCATGTTTTATAAATGCACAATCTGTACTACTGATATTTGGTATGATCAAGTACTGGTGGTACCACTTATTTTAGCAGTAATAAGTCTCACAGTAAAAATAAACACCAATACATGGCATTTAACTATGATAAAAACTGTTGCAAGGGCATAAAACTGACACATAAAGTGTAAATATATAATAAGAAGTGCAAAATAACATTATACGTATTAAATCACTGTATTAATTGTTATAAGGTCATAAAACTGACCAAAACCACACATATTTCAATATCTATGGCTTGAAAATGTCTATAAATGTGTTACGTTTCCCACTGGATCACTGTATAATGTTATGCAAACCTGTGATAACATCCAATGCACAAGTAAATACTATTGTCCTACGTTATAATGCATTATTTGTAGAAAAAATACCCTAGTACGGCTTTCTATACGCATAGGGCGTATGTCTAAATATGGACTTGCTATCACTTGCGCTAATTTTACGTGAACAGGGCGTATGATCAAATATGGTCTCACCATTTTTCATGCCACAAATGTCACTACTTTCAAGAAATCTATGCAAACAACACCTATCTCAACATGTTGCACAACTATTCAACCATAGAATGTGTGAGTTTCATCAACTTACCATTTTTTGTTTCGAAGTTATTACCGCTGATGTGGGAATAGGTAGTCGCGCATAACCTCACTTTCCAAAATCCGGAACGACACTGAAGTTTGAAATGCTCCGTGCAACTTCTGATTGGTCAGATGCCATGGTGTGACTATCAGTGATGTAGCCTGATCTTCGCCGATTGGCTAGGAGAAATATATGTGCTCATACAACAACGCAAACAGGCAGGGGGGGGGTCAGTTTGAATGCGCGATTAAGTTACCAAATATGGTTCCTCGCCCGATAAAGGGTTAAACCACCCAATGTGTTTCCATATGTTCCAATATAGAATTCTGTTACTGATATTTCTGACTCGTTTTTCATGAACTGCCAAGTATCTGTTTATGTTATCAAAATGCCTTAATACTCCATTTCAAAGCCAATGACAGGTCTAAAGTGGACATGATTTACATTCAAATTGAAATAATTTGTGATTTACCTCCTTGGTTCCATTTAATTGCAGTCGTCTGAGCCGTGAGTCTGTGGTGTGGGAGTGGTGATCGTAATGTGATAAGTTGCTGCAACCTCAAACATTTTGTGACCCACTGCTTTATGGCTAATAAAGCCTATGTACACTCTGCAGTGTGTGCACAACTCACTTTTATGTCATCTAGGGCCATGAGTGGCACAATTATCCAGTGTGCTTTGTTTATAACGTCCAGCTGGGCTTGTAAATAAAGGGATGTGTCAAAGAGAAATGGTCTTTTAAGTATAACCCACACAAGATAATTCGTTTCAAGCAGAACCCCCTCGCAATCCTTTTTAAAATTTCATAACAGACTGTATTCATGCATCAAGTGTTATCATCTTTCATTTTGTAGAAACTTGTGTGGCAACATTTATTCTAGAATCAAAATTAATGAAAGTAATTATAACCATTTCTGTGACTCTACATGTGGAACAGCATGGCCTTTGTAGTAGGGAATGGGCAAGATGACCAACTAGTAGATTAGTATTTTTTTGTTTTGTTTTTTGATGACTTTACTAGTTTTGTGCAATACAAGGTTATAATTCTATAGTTGTTTACACCCTTTGTGGAATATCAGTCTGTGACCCTGATAGTGCACGTTATTCAGTTAGTTTCAGTCCTTGATTGGACAAGACACTTTCCAAGTGGACTGATGTCTCACACCATCAGCACTCGGACATGTTACTCTTTGTGTCACTTCGCGGCATTCTGAACTAAAGTATAAGAGTAGCGCAGATGTCAAAATGGAGCTAGATGAGTGTTTTCATTTTTGACCGTGACATTAAAGATTTTTTTCATGTTGTCAGCCATTAACGTTGACTGAGTCAGCGAGGGGTTTCTTTGAAGTCAATGGCAATTGTTTCTTACTCCATGATCGCTCGGATTACTACTACACTACAGCTGGGCTATAGAGTTAAACTTACAGCTTCAGCATTAAGGCTTATCACATTTGAGAGACACAAAAGACAAAGTAACATACTCAAGGTGCTACTTTCTCATTACGACTGTTACCCTGGTTCCCTGAAAAAAGTGAACAAGATGCTGCGTCAATAGATGATGCGATGGGATACTCCTCCCAAGAGCGATGATCTCGGAAGCCCTTTAGGACAGTGGTTCTCAACAATGTTCCTGGACCCCCCCCCCCCCCAACCCCCAACACTGAACATTTTGTATATATATATATATATATATATATATATATATATATATATATACAAAATATATATATATTTATTTTCTGACACACCCAATTCAGGTCTTGGAGTCTCCACTAACAAGCTGATGAGTTGAATCAGGTGTGTTTGATGATTAGGGTGATATCCAAAATGTGTAGCTCCAGGAACAGGGTTGAAAACCACTGGCGTAGCTCCTCATATAAAACAATAATTCATCACCTTGTGGGGGTTTATTTTGCGATTAAAAACTTGCTAACTGTACATTATGCTTACATAAGATTGCATTGTGTGTGGAAAATGGCGAAAAGTATGTTTATATGAACTGATAATCTGCCCTTTTACTTGAGTGAAAGTGAATAAAAATAATCATTGTTGTAGCACCACTAGTGTTCATTTCACCAGGAAACTGCTTCGATATGTACAACGAGCCATGTAAAATAATTTTGCAGAAAAGTTGTTATGTTTCATGTTGAATTTAACCCTCAAACATTGTATACTATATAAGTCAAATTATACAAGAATCTGTAATGACATTAAGGAGCTAGGTAACTTTAAAACCCTAAAATGAACCATGTTAGCAAGCAAAGCACAATATATATTATAGATCATAGAGGTTTCATAAGTCTAAATCCTAAAGGAAGTGAATCTAGACGTTACTCACTGATTTTGAGTGACTAATCAATTAATCATTTCAATTCATTTGAAAATATGTACTTTTACACAACCCTTCTTGTACTTTGCAGGTGCCAGTTACATCTGAAAGTCAATCTCTCTCTTTAACTCTTGGTTTTTCCTCTAGTTTGACTGTTTTCTCTTATCATTCATGGCAGAGTAGTCTCATTGATTAACCAGAAACTCTCCCGCACATGTCTGGCTTAGTATTCCAGTCAGAAGCTGAGTATCGCATTAAAATATCACAGGCTGTTCATTTTTATGTTGATAAAATGCAATCTCTTGGTAGCTGACTGAATTTGTAAATGCGATACTTTTGACATTTCCGAATGCCAAGCAACAATTACTCTACGCTGAACTCCTTTACATCCAGACCTCTGCTCTCTCAGTAAAGATAAGTGGGGATTCAACAGTGTTTACACATGGCTGTCGATAAGATTTTAATACGCAGCCAGATGTGAAATATAAAGATAACACGTTAATACATTAACTTGAGCAGTTAATCATTCCACCTATAATAATCTTCATCCGAGCATGTGAATGTGTGACAATTACACAATTGTCCTACTGTATATTTAGAGTGTGGCTTGATGTTCAAATTATACCAGTACCATAAGTCTGATTAAAGGCTATTTCATCCAGCCCGTCATTACCTACCACTTGTCACTTGTTTCTTTACAATACATTGCCTGATTTCATCTGGAAAAGTTGTAACATGGCGCCTTTAGTACATTTGTTTTCAGAGCTATTATTTTATTATTATTTTAGGGCCGACCGGGGCTAGTTGACACAATTTTTACATTAGTGAATATTTATCACGTTAGGTTTGTGTTTGCAAATTAAGTACATTTCTGTATTGGCACATACCATTATTGA
This sequence comes from Moxostoma hubbsi, assembly GCA_032164185.1. NCBI lineage: Eukaryota > Metazoa > Chordata > Actinopteri > Cypriniformes > Catostomidae > Moxostoma > Moxostoma hubbsi. The sequence continues at coordinate 6,822,056 of JAVLUX010000052.1, read as the reverse complement.
ACATTTCCACCATTATTTCCCAGGAATAAAATATATTTAACAATAGTTAATTACATTGACCTTAGCAGGACATGTTGTCACACTATTTGGGGCAAGTTGTCACAATCAAACCTGCAATTAAACAGCCTATTATAGGCTTTACAGCTGAATTTAAACTGTCACAAGTACAAACAAGTAAAGAATTAGCAAAAATGTAAGATGTAATATACACCATATCAAACTAGCATTTTGGCCAACAAATATTGAAATTGTAATCAATTCTGTTACTACTGTAATAAATTGTATACATTTATGGCATTTGCAACACAAGTGACAACTTGCCCTGACATTTATGAAAAATACATTTGTTTTAGAATTAACATTTAGTTCAAATCTTTATTATAAAGTTGGCACTTGCCTGAATCTATCCCAATGTGTGTTAATTTGTTTAACCAACAAGTATCTTTTTTTTTTTTTTACAATAATCTAATAAATAAAAAAAAACAAGAGAACCAAGACAAAACACGCATTTGTGTAATTGGACTTTTAACTCTAAACCTTATAGTTATTGAGATATAGCCCTCATGTTAACTAGCCCCGGTGTCCCCTATGTCTATATATGTTAATATACCTTTTTTACATTCTGTTTCAGTGTCGTAAAACATTAAACTCAAATGCTCATCAAACTGCCTTATCTTGATTGTCAGTTTCCAGTTAAGGAGGGAATAATTACTGTCTGTGCTTCCAGTCAGAGCAGAACTAATTGGCACTGATGAATTCGCACAGTATTGTCAAAACATGACGTCAACGCACACGTGCCATTTTTTTTTTTTGGCCATCAATGTGTCCACGCAGGCAGTGGAGAGAGTGAGAGGAGAGTATGCATGAAATCATTATTGGAGTTTTTGTAGCTTTAATGCTGCATTCCGTTCAAATTCAGATGTGGAATATTCAGACTTAATATCTCCAATCTCGAACATAAAGGCAATTCATTGCCCGATGCTCAGAGGATGACGAATAAACAAACAAAACTGCAATCCTTCCGTTGGTGTTTGGTTATCACCAGATGGATCTTAGCGACCAAATTGATAAACGATGCTGCAATGCTAGCATTTGTAGTAAAAAAAAGCTGTATAATTTACCATATTTTGAACACATGTCTCAGCAAACGTTTAATATGTTCCACTCAACGGCCATCTTAGGAATTCTCCTGGGCAGCTATTTTCTATGGGTACAAATGGTATGAATGCTGGCGTAGGCACAGGTGGGTCTGGGTGGGCTGGTGCCACCCATTGGGCATTCTGGCCCACCCAATCATTGTCTTATGCTCCTATTCCACCAACAGCCAAAAGCTTGCTGGCCTCGAATGATGAACCGCTAACATCAGAGGCTGTTGGCCTGCATAATGTCAGCATCAATGCTTTCAAAATAACAGCATCTCAAAAATCCCTTAATCGTTCTTATTATATTTAAGCTATTTGCACTATAAGTACAGTATGTGGTGAAGAGACGCACGTTCAGTTGACAGGAATCCCATATTGTCAAGCAGATTCAACCACTTTATTTTACCCCATCTAATAAAATATATGTAACAAATGTCATATATTTGAATTGATTGCTATGAATTGTATTAATTAGGCCATTTTTAATTTACATGTTCATCAAAACCAGATCGCGATAAGATGCCTAATTAATTAGCTTTGGATGCCCAAATTTCTTGGGTAAATCCACCATTTTCACCATATAATAATAAATATCTGTTCTGAGCCACATAGCTTCTTAATGTTCCATACATCCATGCATGTACCTGAAAAGCAAACAAACAAAAAAATGTCTGAATGTACTCAAACACCAGTATTGCTGATTGATCTTTTAATATTCATAAAATAGACAGCCTTTTGTAGCTAAATGCCCTAAATACACCTCTAAAAACAATTAGCTAAACATAAAGAAATTAATTTGGCACACCCACCCAAACGCTACTGGGCATAAAACGTACAGCTCCTGTCCACTTGAATATGGAAAGACTGAAATCTCCAAAATGTTCAGTCATGATTATGATCAAAGAACATATTTC